>CANTUT010000114.1:2500-26986 GCA_947687605.1 Reutealis trisperma
GACTATATCAGAATTTAAAATTAGGAAATCTTTGGATCAACATTTTAAGCACTTAACTACTTTTATGAAAGTGGTTAAAAATGCAAGTCTAGTTGTCTCAGCAAAAAAGATTAAGTTGTGCCAGACCAAGATAAGATTTTTAGGGCAAAATATTGAGAATGGTACAATTATTCCCTTTGATCGAGCCATTCAGTTTGCTGACAATTTCCCAATGAAATTAAAGATAAAACCCAGCTTCAAAGGTTTTTGGAGAGTTTGAATTATGTAGCAAAGTTCTACAAAGACCTAGCATTCGATGCTAAACCCTTATTTCAGAGACTTAAGAAAAACCCGCCTGAGTGGTCATCTGAGCACACCTTAGCGGTTAAGAAAATTAAGTCTAAGGTTAAAGAGTTACCATGTCTTGCCTTATCAAATCCTGAAGCTTTTAAAATAGTCGAGACTGATGCATCGGATAAAGGCTATGGTGGAATCCTTAAGCAGAGGATTTTAGGAAAAGAACAGTTGGTTAATTTCACCTCAGGGGTTTGGGTAGGACCTAGAGTCAACTATTCAACTATCAAAAGAAAATCATTTGTTCTTAAGGTCACAGGGACTATGATTAGTCCAGATTCCTTAAACCCAAGCAGCTTTACAAGCTATTGCCCTAATCTTGTTCATGTTATAAGAAATTCAACCATGCTAGGATGATCAGATCCAAGAGGAGCTCTACAATGGTCTAATATCATATCTCAAGATTCCAATGGCAGGTATAGAAATAATCAAACAACTCCACAGCAAAACTAGACAATTAGCAGAATTAACGAAAGAGCTATGGCAAGCTCTAGAGTAATTCAGCATAGGAGAGACATTGCAGGAATGCATCAAGAAGAAAACCCTTATTCAAGTCTATATAGGGCTTATAGTCAAGGAGCTCATTATCTTAGGGTTTCAACTATGGCAAATGCTCTAAATCAAGCCCTCATTGCAAGAGAACTTATTGTCCAGCTAACGGACTTTTGGGAAGATGAAGATCTTACAAATCAGGGACAAGAAACCCTTGAGAGTATCCATCACCAGCAGCAGAGAATTCAAGAAGCAATTAGGCTATTGGGCCTGGTCCATGATGAAATTATAGAGTTAGGCACCAGGATTCTGTCCTGGGCAGAGCATGAAGAAAGTTCAAGTGAAGATTCAGCCTCAGAAGAAATGAGCCTTGGCCGTCTATAGGATGAGGAACAACACAGCTGGATTTGGATTCTGTATCCAATACTCTGAATTATTTCATTAAGATAGATTTTACAGCTGTTAAAGTTTCATCTTTTCCTTATGAGGAATCTCTTTTGTTAAAGCAAGCAGCAGTTTCACATGGTCACTTATTAAAGCAAGTCCAGTGGCCAACAAAAGCATTGAAGCCAGCTCAGCTTTAATTGTTGTAATTATTTGTTTTCTTTTAATTATTGTATCGGATGAGCTTTATTCGTGTTTTACAGCTCACTCCATTTTAGTGTGTCGGGAATCTCTTTAGCTAAAGTTTGAAAGAGTATATTGATGGGGCCCAATGAGCACCCAACCTCTTTAACTTTTAGCTATCTAGTTTTCCTATATAAAGAGTGAGGCACAACTTAGAGTGTGTTTTGTTTTCTTTGTAAAAATTTATGAGTGAGTGTGCAGTGTGCAAGTGTGTTGTAAAATATTTCAGTGTGCAAAGTAATAAGATTTCTGTAAGTTTTCTTCATCATTTGTTAACTCTGATTTACACAATTCATGTTATTATTTGTTTGCAATTATTTTATTTCTTAAATCCCACTCTCTTGCGCTCGCTTCCCCTATTGGTATCAGAGCCTTGGTTCTAGCTCCAGTAAATTCTTTGTCTTTTTCACCCTTTATCTGGAGATCCACCAAGGGCGGATGAATACTCTTAATGACTTTGCCTTTTGTAGTCCAGTACAGCTTATAAGCTGTTTCAAGAGTATTCAGAAACTTCTGAGAGGAAAAATCATGAAATCTTTTTCCAGAGGTTGCAAATAAGCCTTTAAGAAAATCTGGGAATGATGTATTTCCATATTCAGCTATATAAGCTTTATGCGCACGCCGATATTTACTCTGTTCCTTATCAGAAAAATGAACTGTGAACCATTTGTCAAAGGGGCTTTCCTCTTTAGTGATTACTGCTAAAGTAAAGCCAATAATTGAGCTGTTATCGTATCCCATGTCTGAAGGAGTGGGACTCTTAGGAGCACTCGTAGATGGTTCATCTTGTTTATACTGAGGTGCTGCCACATCAGCTTCCTTCTTGACTCCAGTAATTGGAGGCGAATTGACTTTGATCTGCTGAGAAGCAGACGGCTGAGGTGGTGGTGGAGCATATATCACCGAAGGTGGTGGTGCGATAGGCTCTGAATAAGAGCTGCGTGGAGGATTTATAGATCTGACTGAAGGGGTTCGAGATAAACCCGAGAACGATCTCCGATCAGGTAATAACCTGACAGATCTGCTTCTAGAGAAGACTAACTCGACGTTTCCGTCATTAATAGGAACTGCCTGTTCTACTGTCTTTACAACATAATCAGACTTAAAAATAAAATTGGAATTTGATTTATATATAGCACTCGAAGAAATCTCTAGAAGTTTTAAGTTTGATAAACTCTGATCTATATTTTCCATCATCAATATTTGTTTGTTTTTATTTTTCTTCCCAGATCTACTACTTGAACTGGCTGACCTAGTAGTAACATTACCTAAGCTCTCAAATATTCTCTCCATCTAATCACTGTCAATGAAACTTTTATTCCTTAGACCTAAACACGCCTCACCACGGCTAACACGGTCTATTGTGGAAACGCGACTTAAGGCAATAGCCCGGGTTTCACAGAAAGAGAAAATAATCAAAACCAAGGCTCTGATACTAATAAGGGAAGCGAGCGCAAGAGAGTGAGATTTAAGAAATAAAATAATTGCAAACAAATAATAACATGAACTGTGTAAATCAAAGTTAACAAATGATGAAGAAAACTTACAGAAATCTTATTATTTTGCACACTGAATTATATTGCACACTGCACACTGCACACTCACTCATAAATTTTTACAAAGAAAACAAAGCACACTCTAAGTCGTGCTTTTCCTAATGAAATGGCACTCCTTATATAGGAAAACTAGATAGCTAAAAGTTAAAGACACTGGGTGCTCATTGAGCCCCATCAACACAATCTTTCAAACTTTAGCTAAAGAGATTCCCGACATACTAAAATGGAGTGAGTTGTAAAACACGACTAAAGCTCATCCAGTACAATAATTAAAAGAAAACAAATAATTACAACAGTTAAAGCTGAGCTGGCTTCAATGCTTTTGTCGGCCACTAAACTTGCTTTAATAAGTGACCATGTGAAATTGCTGCTTGCTTAACAAAAGAGATTCCTCATAAGGAAAAGACAAAACTTTAACAGCTGTAAAATCTATCTGAATGAAATAATTCAGAGTATTGGATACATAATCCAAATCCAGCTGTGTTCCACTTATTTTATAGATGATCAGGGCTAATATCTTCTGAGGTTGAATCTTCACTTGAACTTTCTTCGTTATCAACCCAGGATGGGACTCTAGTTCCTAGATCTGTCATTTCTTCATGGACTATTCCCAATAGCCTGATTGCTTCTTAAACCCTCTGTTGCTGATGATGGATTCGTTCAAGGGTTTCTTGTCCCGAATTTATAAGGTCTTCATCTTCCCAAAAATCAGCTAATTGAACAATAAGTTCTCTGGCACTAAGGGCTTGATTAAGAGCATCTGCCATTGTTGAAATCCTAAGGTAGTAAGCTCCTTAACTATATGCCCTGTATAGACTTGTGTAGGGGTAATCCTCCCGACGCATTCCTACAATATCTCTCCTATGCTACAACACTCTAGAGCTTGTCATAGCTGGTTCATTGTTTCGACCAATTGTTTGGCTGTGCTGTGTTGTTGGGCCATTGCTATTTAAATTTTGTGATCGAATATTATTCCACTGCATAGCTCCCCTTGCGTCTGGATGGCCTGGCATGGTTGTTTGTCCTCCATTATGAATCTGATTAAACAAAAGACTTTCTAGGCTTCGGGATTTTGAGAAATTATTTTTAAAAAACCCTTGAACATTTAAATCCCATTTAATTTGGTAAACACAAAGAACCATAAATAATAGTTCTTTCTTGACATTTGAATAGTTGACTCTAGGTCCTACCCAAACCCCTGAGGTGAACCTAACCAACTGTTCTTTCCTTGAAATCCTCTGCTTAAGGATTCCACCATAGCCTTTATCCGAAGCATCTGTTTCCACTATTTTGAAAGCTTCAGGATTTGATATGGCAAGACATGGTAACTCTTTAACCCTAGACTTAATTTTCTTAACCGCTAAGGTGTGCTCAGATGACCACTCAGGCGGGTTTTTCTTAAGTCTCTGAAATAAGGGTTTAGCATCGAATGCTAGGACTTTGTAGAACTCTGCTACATAATTCAAACTCCCCAAAAACCTTTGAAGCTGGGTTTTGTCTTTAATTTCATTGGGAAATTTGTCAGCAAACTGAATGGCTCGATCAATGGGAATAATTATACCATTCTCAATATTTTGCCCTAAAAATCTTATCTTGGTCTGGCACAACTTAATCTTCTTTGCCGAAACAACAAGACCTGCATTTTTAACCACTTTCATAAAAGTAGTTAAGTGCTTAAAATGTTGATCCAAAGATGTACTAAAAATAAGCACATCGTCAATATAAACAATTGACCACGCTGTATAAGCATTAAAGATTTCATTCATAATCCGCTGAAATTCGGATGGAGCATTCTTAAGCCCAAATGGCATTATGTTCCATTCATAATGCCCAAAAGGAACAGTGAAAGCTGTCTTATAGCGATCCTATTCTGCTATTTAAATCTGCCAATATCCAGACTTCATATCAAACTTTGAAAAGATACGGGCTTCATAAAGCCTATTGAGCAGATCCTTCTTGTTGGGAATTGGATACCTAATCCATTTCAAGGCCTTGTTTAATGGTTTATAATTGATGACTAGCCTTGGAACTCCTCTTTCCAACTCCGCTGCATTTTCAACATAAAGTGCTGGGCAACTCCATGGGCTGTAGCTTTTTCGAATAAGCCCTTTAGCTTCTAAGTCTGCTATCTCCTTTTTACAGATCTCCAAATTTCTCGGACCCATGGCTATGGGCCGGGCCTTTGTAGGTATCATACGATCCGTAAAATCTGCCTCATAAGGCAATTGGACTTCATGCCTCTTTCTAGCCCAAAATGCATTAGGTACTTCAGCGCATACCTCATGGGCCATAGAACTCATAAGTTCTTCTGTCTTCCTTTGAACAGATGGATTTTTAATCTATTCTTCCAGCTTCTTCAATTGGACTTCCTGAAATAAGGAATTGAGGAATTTTTCTTTATTCTTAATTTGACCTTTAATAAGATTAACTTCTTTGACCATGGGTTGAGAAATAAATTCAAATATAATTTCTCTTCCTTCTTTTTCCGTAACAATCCCATGCTTATCTATATGCTTAATTGGATAAAGCATATGAATAAATGGTGTTCCCAAGATAACCGGATGAGATAATCCTTTAACCATAATAAAAGGAATTGGGAAACAGATTCCTTTGTTACACACCGCTGCATCCGAAAGCTTGTACTTAATCTTCATTCTAGAACCATCAGCAGTGTTTAAGACTTCTGTAGTCTTACTGAAGTAACGTGATGGAACTAAGCCTTCATTAATGCAATTAAGATCGGCACCTGAGTCAATAAGGGCCAAAGTGTGGAATGTGTATTCTCTGTTGACAACAATGCTAACATAAGCATGCCACTTGTGGGTGATAACCTGATCAATAAGGTTTATATACTGAAGATTAGCAATTTCATCTTCATTGAGCGGATCTTGTTCACCTCTCCTAAGAGATGACTCAAGCTCTTCTGCTTCGTACTCGCCAGTCTCTAATTTCCTTGTATATTCCATAAATGAGTCCTTTCCTTTGAGCTCAATAAGCTCTTGTTTAACCTCATTTATTTCATACTTCAATTCAGTAAGAGTTGGTTCTCTGGATTTTGAACTCTTCTTGTTAATCCTATCCATAACTTCTTTTATATCGTAAGGCTTGTCTTCCCTGTCAGATATTTTCTTATCGATAGGATTTACTGATGACGAAGGCTTGTCAGACTATTCAGATTTATAAATCTAAAGATATTTTTCTATCTGCTCTCTATGCTCATTAGCGTCAGGAATTTCGTCAATTAAGTCTAAAATAAGACTTTACTCTCTAGTCAGAACTAATAAGCCGTTCATTTGACATATCGACTTATAGTAATCACAGTTGCCTTCGCAATTACTTTTGGACGATGTTGGTTCTGACGAGCTAGATGAATTAGAACTCGAAGTGGATGCATAATCCACTGCATTGACTTCAAAATCTTCCATTTGAGAGTCTGTTTCATTTATAAACAGATTTGTCAGGGTCTTCTTTAGTCCCTCATCAATAGTCATTGATTGAATCTTCTGTTTAGCTTTGCACTTGCTAGAGTAGTGGCCAGGTTTACCACATTTATAACAAATAACCTGTGCATATGACTTTGATGGCTTTGAAGATTTTCTTTTTCCCTTAGCCTGAGAATAAGGCTTGTGTGACGACTTCTTCCTTGTATTATCCTTGTAATAAGGCTGTTTTCCATATTTTCGCCTAGGATAATACTTATCCTTTTTATAGGATTTTTTCTTCTTATAAGAAGAATAGTGGGGTGGATAACCCAACTGTTCACAGAAATCTCCGAGAATTCTCCGCTTAGTTGCCTTATTTTCTTTCAATTGAACTTGTAATTTTAATTCATTACAAATCATCATTCCTTCTACTATAATGAATCTGCATAATTCTCCATATGTGAACATCCCATAAGGCAATCTTCCTTCGTATCTATCTTTGATACGATCTCTTACCCTCTCTGTAAATAAGGGAGGTAAGCCGGAGATAAACTTTTCCTTCCAGATTTCGCTTGCATTATCTGACCTGGTATATAAGGTGGATAGGAACACATCCTTGTACCATTTGAAATGTGATAGATCAAGACATCTCAAATTTATCAGCTGTTTATGAGTTTTGTCGAGGTAGGTACTAGTGTTTTCGATAAAATGAACCCCTATAGTATATAATAGGGTGTTGATCGCATCTGAGACATTTCTCTGTTTAATCCGCGGCTGTTCTCCTGGGTTTGCTAGAGCATGCGTTACTGTTTCTTGCTTGACCGCTCCTAATATCTGATCTTTACTCTGCTGAGTCAGATAAAAATCCCACCAACCTTTAAGTTGGCCTGTAAACCCAGAGATAATGGCTCTTGCAACTGAGGCATCAGAATTTTGCCTCACACGAGAAGCATTCGCGTACATCATCATGTAGTGAAGAACATTCTTCACTTGGTACTCAGAATAACCATCGATGTTCCATTCAACTATATTGGTTCCATCGTATTGTACATAGTTGAATCCAGGGTCTTCGTATTGTAAGTCTGCAGGTGAAGGCCTCGAGTAGTACACTTTCATAGGAATGCCAGAATTCCCTTTAGGATACTTAATCCTATTTATTTGACTTGGACCGGCTGAGGAATTAGCCGATTTGAACATAGATTCGAGGTTGTTAATAAACCCCATTTCATCATCTGATTCTTCCCCAAAACTGCTGGAAGAACTGCTTGAATCTTTCTCCTCTTTAATAAGAGGGTTGATGCTTTTATCACCAGGTTCTTGAATCTTTACGCCTGGTTCATTCTTCTTACTTCTTGCGTCTTGCTGCTTAATACCTACAGCAGATAACCTCTTGACTAATTCATCTACCATTTTTGTAGATGTGTCTTTACTTAGATTGAGATCTAGACGCTTGGACTCCATGGGTTTGAATAAAACCCAGTCAACTGGAGCTGCTTTAACTGAAGTCTGAGGCGGTATATATTCTGGAGCTTTAAGCTCTACAACCTGGGCTTCAATTCGGCTCAGTTGATTGCCCATCAAATTAAGAGTATAATTCGTGAAGTTGTTCTGCTGGGCAATTTCTTCTAGCTTCATTTCCCCCTCTCCCCCCTTAAAAGGAGCTCCAGTAAATTCTTTATCTTTTTCACCCTTTATCTGGAGATCCACCAAGGGCGGATGAATACTCTTAATGATTTTGCATTTTGTAGTCCAGTACAGCTTATAAGCTATTTCAAGAGTATTCAGAAACTTCTGAGAGGAAAAATTAGGAAATATTTTTCCAGAGGCTGCAAATAAGCCTTTAAGAAATTCTGGAAATGATATATTTCCATATTCAGCTATATAAGCTTTATGCGCACGCCGATATTTGCTCTGTTCCTTATCAGAAAAATGAACTGTGAACCATTTGTCAAAGGGGCTTTCCTCTTTAGTGATTACTGCTAAAGTAAGGCCAACAATTGAGCTGCTATCATATCCCATGTTTGAAGGAGTAGGACTCTCAGGAGCACTCGTAGATGGTTCATCTTTTTTGTACTAAGGTACTGCCACATCAGCTTCCTTCTTGACTCCAGTAATTAGAGGCGAATTGACTTTGATCTGCTGAGAAGCAGATGGCCGAGGTGGTGGTGGAGCATATATCACCGAAGGTGGTGGTGTGATAGGCTTTGAATAAGAGTTGCGTGGAGGATTTATAGATCTGACTGAAGGGGTTCGAGATAAACCCGAAAATGATCTCCCATCAGGTAATAACCTGACAGATCTGCTTCTAGAGAAGACTAACTCCACATTTCCGTCTTTATCTTCCTTTATATCCTGGATGGAGGAAGATTCATCCTTTTTCTTCGGTATTGCTTCTTCAAGTACCCAATTGTCTGGAAGAGATACTTAATCCCATTGAATTTGCTTTAGAACCATCAAGTTTCCTTTTGATAGATTGGTCAGGAACAAAGTTGTGGAACCTTTGGGTGTAAGCAATTTTATGGATGATTCCCTTAAATTAAGGACAACGGAGTTCATTGCTTTGTAGTGTATCCTGTAAATAAGGATAACATTTTCTGAACCTGGGAGCATGTCATACCCTTCTATCTTTATATCTAATGTAACTGCATTTAGAATATGAGGATCTGAAATAGACAGAGTAAAATTAGGGTAACATGAAAAATATACAGGGCCATCACATAGCATTGATTCAACGACGCCTAATAAGGAATCATGAAATTTGTTGTGTCTCTTATCTCGTACACATAGAATTGCCGCTGTATTTAGTACCAGTCTTGTAGCCGGTTTGAGGGCTACTTGGATCATACCTACATGGAGAAATTGGTGCTTTTCTCTATGTTTCTCCATAAGGTCTTCTGATAACAGGCTGAACGAACTGAATCCATCGTGAATAGGAACTGCCTGTTCTACAGTCTTTACAATGTAGTCAGATTTAAAAATAAATTTGGAATTTGATTTATATATAGCACTCGAAGAAATCTCTGGAAGTTTCCAGTTTGATAAACTTTGATCTATATTCTCCATCATCAAAATTTGTTTGTTTTTATTTTTCTTCCCAGATCTACTACTTGAACTGGCTTACCTAGTAGTAGCATTACCTAAGCTCTTAAATATTCTCTCCATCTGATCACTGTCAATGAAACTTTTACTCCTTAGACCTAAACACGCCTCACCACTGCTAACACGGTCTATTGTGGAAACGCGACTTAAGGCAATAGCCCCGGTTTCACAGAAAGAGAAAATAATCAAAACCAAGGCTCTGATACCAGTTCAAAGAAGACCCTGACGAATCTGTTTATAAATGAAACAAACTCTGAAATGGAAGATTTTGAAGTCAATGCAGTGGATTATGCATCCACTTGGAGTTCTAATTCATCTAGCTCGTCAGAACCAGCATCGCCCAAAAGTAATTGCAAAGGCAACTGCGATTACTATAAGTCGATATGTCAAATGAACGGCTTATTAGTTCTGACTAGAGAGGAAAGTCTTATTTTAGACTTAATTAACGTAATTCCTGACGCTAATGAGCGTAGAGAGCAGATAGAGAAATATCTTCGGATTTATAAATCTGAAAAATCTGACAGGCCTTCGTCATCAGCAAATCCTATCGACAAGAAAATATCTGACAGGGAAGACAAGCCCTACGACATAAAAGAAGTAATGGATAGGATTCAGAAGAAGAGTTCGAAGTCTCGAGAACCAACTCTTACAGAATTAGAACATGAAATAAATGAGGTTAAACAAGAGCTTATTGAGCTCAAAGGAAAGGTCTCATTTATGGAATATACAAGGAAGTTGGAGACTAGCGAGTACGAAGCAGAAGAGCCTGAGTCATCTCTTATGAGAGGTGAACGAGATCCGCTCAATGAAGATGAAATTGCTAATCTTCAGTATATAAACCTTATTGATCAGGTTATCACCGACAAGTGGCATGCTTATGTTAGCATTGTTGTCAACAAAGAATACACATTCCGCACTTTGGCCCTTATTGATTCAGGTGTCGATCTTAATTGCATTAATGAAGGCTTAGTCCCATCTCGCTATTTCAGCAAGACTACAGAGGTCTTAAACACTGCAGATGGTTCTAGGATGAAGATCAATTATAAGCTTTTATATGCTACGGTGTGTAACAAAGGAATCTGTTTCCCAATTCCTTTTATTATGGTTAAAGGATTATCTCATCCGGTTATCTTGGGAACACCATATATTCATATGCTTTATCCAATTAAGCATATAGATGAGCATGGGATTGTTACGGAAAAGGAAGGAAGAGAAATTATATTCGAATTTATTTCTCAACCCATGGTCAAAGAAGTTGATCTTATTAAAGGTCAAATTAAGAATAAAGAAAAATTCCTCAATTCCTTATTTCAGGAAGTCCAGTTGAAGAAGCTAGAAGAACAGATTAAAAATCCATCTGTTCAGAGGAAGATAGAAGAACTTATGAGTTCTATGGCCCATGAGGAATGCGACTTAGAAGCTAAAAGGCTTAATCGAAAAAGCTACAGCCCATGGAGTTGCCCAGCATTTTATGTTAAAAATGCAGCGGAGTTGGAAAGAGGAGTTCCAAGGCTAGTCATCAATTATAAACCATTAAATAAGGCCTTGAAATGGATTAGGTATCTAATTCCCAATAAGAAGGATATGCTCAATAGGCTTTATGAAGCCCGTATCTTTTCAAAGTTTGATATGAAGTCTGGATATTGGCATATTCAAATAGCAGAATAGGATCACTACAAGACAGCTTTCACTGTTCCTTTTGGGCATTATGAATGGAACGTAATGCCATTTGGGCTTAAGAATGCTCCATCCGAATTTCAGCGGATTATGAATGAAATCTTTAATGCTTATACAGCGCGGTCAATTGTTTATATTGACGATGTGCTTATTTTTAGTACATCTTTGGATCAACATTTTAAGCACTTAACTACTTTTATGAAAGTGGTTAAAAATGCAGGTCTTGTTGTTTCGGCAAAGAAAATTAAGTTGTGCCAGACCAAGATAAGATTTTTAGGGCACAATATTGAGAATGGTACAATTATTCCCATTAATCGAGCCATTCAGTTTGCTGACAAATTTCCTAATGAAATTAAAGACAAAACCCAGCTTCAAAGGTTTTTGGGGAGTTTGAATTATGTAGCAGAGTTCTACAAAGTCCTAGCATTCGATGCTAAACCCTTATTTCAGAGACTTAAGAAAAACCCGCCTGAGTGGTCATCTGAGCACACCTTAGCGGTTAAGAAAATTAAGCCTAGGGTTAAAGAGTTACCATGTCTTGCCTTATCAAATCCTGAAGCTTTTAAAATAGTCGAGACTGATGCATCGGATAAAGGCTATGGTGGAATCCTTAAGCAGAGGATTTTAGGAAAAGAACAGTTGGTTAATTTCACCTTAGGGGTTTGGGTAGGACCTAGAGTCAACTATTCAACTATCAAAAGAAAATCATTTATTCTTAAGGTCACAGGGACTATGATTAGTCCAGATTCCTTAAACCCAAGCAGCTTTATAAGCTATTGCCCTAATCTTGTTCATGTTACAGGAAATTCAACCATGCCAGGACGATCAGATCCAAGAGGAGCTCTACAATGGTCTAATATCATATCTCAAGATTCCAATGGCAGGTCTACAAATAATCAAATAACTCCACAGCAAAACTAGACAATTAGCAGAATTAACAAAAGAGCTATGGCAAGCTCTAGAGTAATTCAGCATAGGAGAGACATTGCAGGAATGCGTCAAGAAGAAAACCCTTATTCAAGTCTATATTGGGCTTATAGTCAAGGAGCTCATTATCTTAGGGTTTCGACCATGGCAGATGCTCTAAATCAAGCCCTCATTGTAAGAGAACTTATTGTCCAGCTAACGGACTTTTGGGAAGATGAAGATCTTACAAATCAGGGACAAGAAACCCTTGAGAGTATCCATCACCAGCAGCAGAGAATTCAAGAAGTAATTAGACTATTGGGCCTGGTCCATGATGAAATTACAGAGTTAGGCACCAGGATTCCATCCTAGGCAGATCATGAAGAAAGTTCAAGTGAAGATTCAGCCTCAGAAGAAATGAGCCCTGGCCGCCTATAGGATGAGGAACAACACAGCTGGATTTGGATTATGTATCCAATACTCTGAATTATTTCATTCAGATAGATTTTACAGCTGTTAAAGTTTCATCTTTTCCTTATGAGGAATCTCATTTGTTAAAGCAAGCAGCAGTTTCACATGGTCACTTATTAAAGCAAGTCCTGTGGCTGATAAAAGCATTGAAGCCAGCTCAGCTTTAACTGTTGTAATTATTTTTTTTCTTTTAATTATTGTACTGGATGAGCTTTAGTCGTGTTTTACAGCTCACTCCATTTTAGTGTGTCGGGAATCTCTTTAGCTAAAGTTTGAAAGATTTTGTTGATGGGGCCCAATGAGCACCCAGCGTCTTTAACTTTTAGATATATATTTTTCCTATATAAGGAGTGCCATTTCATTAGGAAAAGCACAACTTAGAGTGTGCTTTGTTTTCTTTGTAAAAATTTGTGAGTGAGTGTCCAGTGTGCAAGTGTGGTGTAAAATATTTCAGTGTGCAAAGTAACAAGATTTCTGTAAGTTTTCTTCATCATTTGTTAACTCTGATTTACACAATTCATGTTATTATTTGTTTGCAATTATTTTATTTCTTAAATCTCACTCTCTTGCGCTCGCTTCCCCTATTGGTATCAGAGCCTTGGTTCTGATTATTTTCTCTTTCTGTGAAACCCGGGCTGTTGCCTTAAGTCGCGTTTCCGCAATAGACCATGTTAGCCGTCGTGAGGCGTGTTTAGGTCTAAAGAGTAAAAGTTTCATTGATAGTGATCAGATAGAGAGAATATTTGAGAGCTTAGGTAATGCTACTACTAGGTCAGCTAGTTCAAGTGGTAGATCTGGGAAGAAAAATAAAAACAAACAAATTTTGATGATGGAGAATATAGATCAGAGTTTACCAAACTGGAAACTTCCAGAGATTTCTTTGAGTGCTATATATAAATCAAATTCCAATTTTATTTTTAAATCTGACTACGTTGTAAAGACTGTAGAACATGCAGTTCCTATTCATGACGGTTTAAGCTGCTTGGGTTTAAGGAATCTGGACTAATCATATTCCCTGTGACCTTAAGAACAAATGATTTTCTTTTGATAGTTGAATAGTTGACTCTAGGTCCTACCTAAACCCCTGAGGAGAAATTAACCCACTGTTCTTTTCCTGAAATCCTCTGAATAGATGGATTTTTAATCTGTTCTTCCAACTTCTTCAATTGGACTTCCTGAAATAAGGAATTGAGGAATTTTTCTTTATTCTTAATTTGACCTTTAATAAGATCAACTTCTTTGACCATGGGTTGAGAAATAAATTTGAATATAATTTCTCTTCCTTCCTTTTCCGTAACAATCCCATGCTCATCTATATGCTTAATTGGATAAAGCATATGAATAAATGGTGTTCCCAAGATAACCGAATGAGATAATCCTTTAACCATAATAAAAGGAATTGGGAAACATATTCCTTTGTTACACACTGCTGCATCCGAAAGCTTGTACTTAATCTTCACTCTAGAACCATCAGCAGTGTTTAAGACATCTGTAGTCTTACTGAAGTAACTGATGGAACTGAGCCTTCATTAATGCAATTAAGATCGACACCTGAATCAATAAGGGCCAAAGTGCAGAATGTGTATTCTCTGTTGACAACAATGCTAACATAAGCATGCCACTTGTGGGTGATAACCTGATTAATAAGGTTTATATACTAAAGATTAGCAATTTCATCTTCATTGAGCGGATCTCGTTCACCTCTCATAAGAGATGACTCAGGCTTTTCTGCTTCGTACTCGCTAGTCTCTAACTTCCTTGTATATTCCATAAATGAGACCTTTCCTTTGAGCTCAATAAGCTCTTGTTTAACCTCATTTATTTCAGGCTTCAATTCAGTAAGAGTTGGTTCTCTGGATTTTGAACTTTTCTTGTTAATCCTATCCATAACTTCTTTTATATCGTAGGGCTTGTCTTCCCTGTCAGATATTTTCTTGTCGAAAGGATTTACTGATGACGAAGGCCTGTCAGACTATTCAGATTTATAAATCTAAAGATATTTTTCTATCTGCTCTCTACGCTCATTAGCGTCAGGAATTTTGTCAATTAAGTCTAAAATAAGACTTTCTTCTCTAGTCAGAACTAATAAGCCGTTCACTTGACATATCAACTTATAATAATCGCAGTTGCCTTCACAATTACTTTTGGGCGATGCTGGTTCTGACGAGCTAGATGAATTAGAACTCGAAGTGGATGTATAATCCACTGCATTGACTTCAAAATCTTCCATTTGAGAGTCTGTTTCATTTATAAACAGATTCATCAAGGTTTGAATAAAACCCTATCAACTGGAGCTACTTTAACTAAAGTCCGAGGCGGTATATATTCTAGAGCTTTAAGCTCTGCAACTTGGGCTTCAATTCTACTCAGTTGATTGCCCATCGAATTAAGAGTATAATTCATGAAATTGTTCTGCTGGGCAATTTCTTCTAGCTTCCTTTCCCCCTCTCCCCCCTTAAAAGGAGCTCCAGTAAATTCTTTGTCTTTTTCACCCTTTATCTGGAGATCCACCAAGGGCGGATGAATACTCTTAATGACTTTGCCTTTTATAGTCCAGTACAGCTTATAAGCTGTTTTAAGAGTATTCAGAAACTTCTAAGAGGAAAAATCAGGAAATCTTTTTCCAGAGGCTGCAAATAAGCGTTTAAGAAAATCTGGAAATGATATATTTCCATAGTCAGCTATATAAGCTTTATGCGCACGCCGATATTTAATATGTTCCTTATCAGAAAAATGAACTGTGAACCATTTGTCAAAGGGGCTTTCCTCTTTAGTGATTACTACTAAAGTAAAGCCAGCTTCACCTGTAGACTTCCTAGATAGTACAACGGATGATACCAGCTGATTTTTCCTGATTCATATAGCCTATCCTGTCTAAAGCCCAAGTCTGTGCTCATAATGTCATCCTCTTCATCTTCTTCTTCTTCTCTGTCAATTAGGTGATCATGCCTTCCTCTAAGATGAGATGGGCCAGCTTGCGATGGACGAGTAGACCTCAATGCATCACTTTCATCTTGAACCACCTTCTCAAAGCATTTAATCAGATCTTCCTTTGGACAGTCTCTTAAGATGGTTTTAAGAATGTGGACCACATCCTCTTTAGGAAGTGATTTCTTAAACTCTGGTTCCCTGGTTAAAATGTTAGAATAATTATCCTTGGAGATAATAATAATCCCCTCATTAGAGTACAATGATGAACTGGAGAAGAAATTGAATTTATCCCATCATTTAATGAGAACCCTCCTACATAAAGAGGGAACCTGGATACCTTCTTCTCCAAATTTAAGATACTTCTTGGACTGAACAACCCAATCCCATCGGATTATCCAAGGTACCTTATAAATACTTGCAAAAAGGAGGCGATGGTTTTTCTTGGATGAATTTCATTCAACAAACTGCTCGTAGACTTCCCTAACTGATTCTGGGAGAATAACTAGGAAAAGACCCCAATTATAAAACCAGTCAATAAACCATGTTGGGAAGTAGGTGACTCCTTCTAGTTGAAATTGGATCCACCATGAATGCTTTTGTTGATGATTTTCCTAAAAGAATGCTTCATTCCATGCCTTCTGGTACTCTAAATAATTTATTTGCTTGAAAAATGATGGCAATCTCCTGAATTCCTTCTTATATAAGGGATTACCATTTCCCCATTCATCAAGAGAAATGATCTTCTTTATGATAAATTTTGAATAAGCAAAATCTCGATCATTTCTGATTGTGGAGACAATCTCAATAGAACCAGTCTCTTTTAAGACTTCTTGATAGAATTCCCAATTTCTTTCTGTAGCAGTTCTGTCGATATAAAATTCAGCCACCTCATAAGGTTACTTATCTTTGAATTTCCTGTCGACTATCCCTGAGGAGAAATAAGAGATAAGAATATAAGGATAGAGGTTTTCCTTTTCAGTAGTAGCCGGTATACCTTACTCATAAGCATCGGCTCTCAAGCGGTCTCCAAATGGCGCCTGACCGCTGGCGCTGAAGGACTCATAAGTCCTTTTTGTTGGGGTTGCTGGTGCTTTGCCGCGAAAACTCATCTCCTGTTAAGAATTCATGGGTTAAGAAATCAGGAAATGAATTAGCTACACCATTAATAAATTCAATGTCAAAGTCAAACACAGATAAAATGGCCTGCCATCGAGCAAAAATTTATTTTGACGCAATATTTTTTACATCTTTTAACAAAATGTCTTTGGCAGCCTTGCACTCGACTCTAATAAGAAATTTTTGGTTTATCAGGTCTGACTCAAACTTTTGAACACAAAGAACTATAGATAATAGTTCTTTTTTTACAGTTGAGTAATTGACACTAGGTCCTACCCAAACCCCTGAGGTGAACCTAACCAACTGTTCTTTTCCCGAAATCCTCTACTTAAGGATTCCACCATAGCCTTTATCCGAAGTATCAGTCTCGACTATTTTAAAAGCTTCAGGATTTGATAAGGCAAGACATGGTAACTCTTTAACCCTAAACTTAATTTTCTTAACCGCTAAGGTGTGCTCAGATGACCACTCAAGCGGGTTTTTCTTAAGTCTCTGAAATAAGGGTTTAGCATCGAATGCTAGGTCTTTATAGAACTCTGCTACATAATTTAAACTCCCCAAAAACCTTTGAAGCTGGGTTTTGTCTTTAATTTTATTGGGAAATTTGTCGGCAAACTGAATGGCTCGATCAATGGGAATAATTGTACCATTCTCAATATTGTGCCCTAAAAATCTTATCTTGGTCTGGCACAACTTAATCTTCTTTGCTGAAACAATAAGACCTGCATTTTTAACCACTTTCATAGAAGTAGTTAAGTGCTTAAAATGTTGATCCAAAGATGTACTAAAAATAAGCACATCGTTAATATAAACAATTGACCAAGCTGAATAAGCATTAAAAATTTCATTTATAATCTGCTGAAATTCGGATGGAGCATTCTTAAGCCCAAATGGCATTACGTTCCATTCATAATGCCCAAAAGGAACAGTGAAAGCTGTCTTGTAGTGATCCTGTTCTGCTATTTGAATCTGCCAATATCTGGACTTCATATCAAACTTTGAAAAGATACGGGCTTCATAAAGCCTATTGAGCAGATCCTTCTTGTTGGGAATTGGATACCTAATCCATTTCAAGACCTTGTTTAATGGTTTATAATTGATGACCAGCCTTGGAACTCCTCTTTCCAACTCCGCTGCATTTTCAACATAAAATGCTGGGCAACTCCATGGGCTGTAGCTTTTTCAAATAAGCCCTTTAGCTTCTAAGTCTGCTATCTCCTTTTTACAGATCTCCAAATGTCTTGGACCCATGGCTATGGGCCGGGCCTTTGTAGGTATCATACGATCCGTAAAATCTGCCTCATAAGGCAATTGGACTTCATGCCTCTTTCTAGCCCAAAATGCATTAGGTACTTCAGCGCATACCTCATGGGCCATAGAACTCATAAGTTCTTCTGTCTTCCTCTGAACAGATGGATTTTTAATCTGTTCTTCCAGCTTCTTCAACTGGACTTCCTGAAATAAGGAATTGAGGAATTTTTCTTTATTCTTAATTTGACCTTTAATAAGATCAACTTCTTTGACCATAGGTTGAGAAATAAATTTGAATATAATTTCTCTTCCTTCCTTTTTCGTAACAATCCCATGCTCATCTATATGCTTAATTGGATAAAGCATATGAATAAATGGTGTTCCCAAGATAACCGAATGAGATAATCCTTTAACCATAATAAAAGGAATTGGGAAACAGATTCCTTTGTTACACACCGCTGCATTCGAAAGTTTGTACTTAATCTTCATTCTAGAACCATCAGCAGTGTTTAAGACTTCTATAGTCTTACTGAAGTAACGTGATGGAACTAAGCCTTCATTAATGCAATTAAGATCGGCACCTAAATCAATAAGGGCCAAAGTGCGGAATGTGTATTCTGTGTTGACAACAATACTAACATAAGCATGCCACTTGTGTGTTATAACCTGATCAATAAGGTTTATATACTGAAGATTAGCAATTTCATCTTCATTGAGCGGATCTCGTTCTCCTCTCATAAGAGATGACTCTGGCTCTTCTGCTTCGTACTCGCCAGCCTCCAACTTCCTTGTATATTCCATAAATGCGACCTTTCCTTTGAGCTCAATAAGCTCTTGTTTAACCTCATTTATTTCATGCTTCAATTCAGTAAGAGTTGGTTCTCTGGATTTTGAACTCTTCTTGTTAATCCTATCCATAACTTCTTTTATATCATAGGGCTTGTCTTCCCTGTCAGATATTTTCTTGTCGATAGGATTTACTGATGATGAAGGCCTGTCAGACTGTTCAGATTTATAAATCTGAATATATTTTTCTATCTGCTCTCTATGCTCATTAGCGTCAAGAATTTTGTCAATAAGTCTAAAATAAGACTTTCTTCTCTAGTCAGAACTAATAAGCCTTTCATTTGACATATCGACTTATAGTAATCGCAGTTGCCTTCGTAATTACTTTTGGGCGATGCTGGTTCTGACGAGCTAGATGAATTAGAACTCGAAGTGGATGCATAATCCACTGCATTGACTTCAAAATCTTCCATTTCAGAGTCTGTTTCATTTATAAACAGATTCGTCAGGGTCTTCTTTAGTCCCTCATCAATAGTCATCGATTGAATTTTCTGTTTAGCTTTGCACTTGCTGGAGTAGTGGCCAGGTTTACCACATTTATAACAAATAACCTATGTAGATGACTTTGATGGCTTTGAAGATTTTCTTTTTCCCTTAGCCTGAGAATAAGGCTTGTGTGACGACTTCTTCCTTGTATTATCCTTGTAATAAGGCTGTTTTCCAGATTTTTGCCTAGGATAATACTTCTCCTTTTTAAAGGATTTTTTCTTCTTATGAGAAGAATAGAGGGGTGGATAACCCAACTGTTCGCAGAAATCTCTGAGGATTCTCCATTTGGTTGCCTTATTTTCCTTCAATTGAACTTGTAATTTTAATTCATTACAAATCATCATTCCTTCGTCTGTAATGAATCCACATAATTCTCCATAAGTGAACATACCATAAGGCAATCTTCCTTCATGTCTATCTTTGATACGATCTCTTACCCTTTCTGCAAATAAGGGTGGTAAGCCGGAGATAAACTTTTCCTTCCAGATTTCGCTGGCATTATCCAACCTGGTATATAAGGTGGATAGGAACACATCCTTGTACCATTTGAAATGCGACAAATCAGGACATCTTAAATTCATCAATTATTCATGAGTTTTGTCAAGGTACGGTATTAGTGTTGCCGATGAAATGAACCCCTATAGTATATAATAGGGGTGTTGACCACATCTGAGACATTTCTCTGTTCAATCTGCGGCTGTTCTCTTGATTTGCTGGAGCATGCATTACTGTTTCTTACTTGACCGCTCCTAATATCTTATCTATACTCTGCTGTGTCAGATAAAAATCCCACCAACCTTTAAGTTGGACTGTAAACCCAGAGATAATGGCTCTTGCAACTGAGGCATCAGAATTATGCCTCACACGGGAAGCATTCGCGTACATCATCATGTAGTGAAGAACATTCTTCACTTGGTACTCAGAATAACCATTGATGTTCCATTCAACTATATTGGTTCCATCGTATTGCACATAGTTGAATCCAGGGTCTTCGTACTGTAAGTCTACAGGTGAAGGACTTAAGTAGTACACTTTCATAGGAATGCCAGAATTCCCTTTAGGATATTTAATCCTGTTTACTTGGCTTGGACTGGCTAAGGAATTAGCCGATTTGAACATAGATTCAAGGTTGTTAATAAACCCCATTTCATCATCTGATTCTTCCCCAGAACTGCTGGAAGAACTGCTTGAATCTTTCTCCTCTTTAATAAGAGGGTTGATGCTTTTATCACCAGGTTCTTGAATCTTTATGCCTGATTCAGACTTCTTTGCTCTCATATCTTGCTGCTTTTTGCCTACAGCAGATAACCTTTTTACCAACTCGTCTACCATCTCTGTAGATGTATCCTTGCTTAGATTGAGATCTAGACACTTGGACTCCATGGGTTTGAATAAAACCTTATCAACTAGAGCTGCTTTTACTGCCATTCGAGGTGGTATATATTCTGGAGCTTTGAGCTCTGCCACCTGAGCTTCAATTCTATTTAGTTGATTGCCCATAGAATTGAGAGTGTAATTTGTGAAATTATTCTATCGAGCAATCTCTTCTAGCTTCCTTTCCCCCTCTCCCCCCTTAAAAGGAGCTCTAGTAAATTCTTTGTCTTTTTCACCCTTTATCTGGAGATCCACCAAAGGCGGATGAATACTCTTAATGACTTTGCCTTTTGTAGTCCAATACAGCTTATAAGCTGTTTCAAGAGTATTCAGAAACTTCTAAGAGGAAAAATCAGGAAATCTTTTTCCAGACGCTGCAAATAAGCCTTTAAGAAAATCTGGAAATGATATATTTTCATATTCAACTATATAAGCTTTATGCGCACGCCGATATTTGCTCTGTTCCTTATCAGAAAAAATGAACTGTGAACCATTTGTCAAAGGGGGCTTTCCTCTTTAGTAATTACTGCTAAAGTAAAGCCAACAATTGAGCTGCTATCGTATCCCATGTCTGAAGGAGTGGGACTCTCAAGAGCACTCGTAGATGGTATACCAATAGGGGAAGCAAGCGCAAGAGAGTGAGATTTAAGAAATAAAATAATTGCAAACAAATAATAACATGAACTGTGTAAATCAGAGTTAACAAATGATGAAGAAAACTTACAGAAATCTTATTATTTTGCACACTGAATTATATTACACACTGCACACTGCACACTCACTCATAAATTTTTACAAAAAAAATAAAGCACACTCTAAAGTCGTGCCTTTCCTAATGAAATGGCACTCCTTATATAGGAAAACTAGATAGCTAAAAGTTAAAGATGCTGGGTGCTCATTGGGCCCCATCAACACAATCTTTCAAACTTTAGCTAAAGAGATTCCCGATAAACTAAAATGGAGTGAGCTGTAAAAACACGACTAAAGCTCATCCAGAACAATAATTAAAAGAAAACAAATAATTACAACAGTTAAAGCTGAGCTGGCTTCAATGCTTTTGTCGGCCACTGAACTTACTTTAATAAGTGACCATGTGAAACTACTGCTTGCTTTAACAAAAGAGATTCCTCATAAGGAAAAGATGAAACTTTAACAGCTGTAAAATCTATCTGAATGAAATAATTCAGAGTATTGGATACATAATCCAAATCCAGCTGTGTTCCACTTATTCCCTTTAATCAAAGGGATTTTGTGCATCTTGAAACAGGGCATCCTGTCTGAAGCCCAAGTCTGTGCTCATAATGTCCATCCTCTTCATCTTCTTCTTCTTCTCTGTCAATTAGGCAATCATTCCTTCCTCTAAGATGAGATAGGCCAGCTTGCGATGGACGCGTAGAACTCAGAGCATCACTGTCATCTTGAACCACCTTCTCAAAGCATTTAATCAGATCATCTTTTGGACAGTCTCTTAAGATGGTTTTTAAGAATGTGGACCACATCCCCTTTAGGAAGTGATTTCTTAAACTCTGGTTCCCTGGTTAAAATGTTAGAATAATTATCCTTGGAGATAATAATAATCCCCTCATTAGAGTACAATGATGAACTGGAGAAGAAATTGAATTTATCCCACCATTTAATGAGAACCCTCCTACATAAAGAGGGAACCTAGATACCTTCTTCTCCAAATTTAAGATACTTCTTGGACTGAACAACCCAATCCATCGGATTATCCAAGGTACCTTATAAATACTTGCAAAAAGGAGGCAGATGGTTTTTCTTGGATGAATTTCATTCAACAAACTGCTCATAGACTTCCCTAACTGATTCTGGGAGAATAACTGGGAAAAGACCCCAATTATAAAAACCAGTCAATAAACCATGTTGGGAAGTAGGTGACTCCTTCTAGATGAAACTGGATCCACCATGAATGCTTTCGTTGACGATTTTCGTAAAAGAATGCTTCATTCCATGCCTTCTGGTACTCTAAATAATTTATTTGCTTGAAAAATGATGGCAATCTCCTGAATTTCCTTCTTATATAAGGGATTACCATTTCCCCATTCATCAAGAGAAATGATCTTCTTTATGATAAATTTTGAATAAGCAAAATCTCAATCATTTCTGATTGTGGAGACAATCTCAATAGAACCAGTCTCTTTTAAGACTTCTTGATAGAATTCCCAATTTCTTTCTGTAGCAATTCTGTCGATATAAAATTCAGCCACCTCATAAGGTTGCTTATCTTTGAATTTCCTATCGACTATCCCTGAGGAGAAATAAGAGATAGGAATATAAGGATAGAGGTTTTCCTTTTCAGTAGTAGCCGGGTATACCTTACTTATAAGCATCGGCTCTCAAGCGATCTCCAGATGGCGCCTGACCGTTGGCGCTGAAGGACTCATAAGTCCTTTTTATTGGGGTTGCTGGTGCTTTGCCGCAATAACTCATCTCCTGTTAAGAATTCACGGGTTAAGAAATCAAGCAATGAATTAGTTGCACCATTAATAAATTCAATGTCCAAGTCAAACACAGATAAAATGGCCTGCCATCTAGCAAAAATTTATTTTGACGCAATATTTTTTACATCTTTTAACAAATGTCTTTGGCAGCCTTGTAATCGACTCTGATAAGAAATTTTTGGTTTATCAGGTCTGACTCAAACTTTTGAACACAAAGAACTATAGATAATAGTTCTTTTTTGACAGTTGAGTAATTGACTCTAGGTCCTACCCAAACCCCTGAAGTTAACCTAACCAACTGTTCTTTTCCCAAAATCCTCTGCTTAAGGATTCCACCATAGCCCTTATCCGAAGCATCTGTTTCCACTATTTTGAAAGCTTCAGGATTTGATAGGCAAGACATGGTAACTCTTTAACCCCAGACTTAATTTTCTTAACCGCTAAGTCTGCTCAGATGACCACTCAAGTGGGTTTTTCTTAAGTCTCTGAATAAGGGTTTAGCATCGAATGCTAGGTCTTTGTAGAAACTCTGCTACATAATTCAAACTCCCCAAAAACCTTTGAAGCTGGGTTTTGTCTTTAATTTCATTCGAAAATTTGTCAGCAAACTGAATGGCTCGATCAATGGGAATAATTGTACCATTCTCAATATTGTGCCCTAAAAATCTTATCTTGGTCTGGCACAACTTAATCTTCTTTGCTGAAACAACAAGACCTGCATTTTTTAACCACTTTCATAAAAAGTAGTTAAGTGCTTAAAATGTTGATCCAAAGATGTATTTAAAATAAGCACATCGTCAATATAAACAATTGACCACGCTGTATAAGCATTAAAGATTTCATCATAATCCGCTGAAATTCGGATGGAGCATTCTTAAGCCTAAATGGCATTACGTTCCATTCATAATGCCCAAAAGGAACAGTGAAAGCTGTCTTGTAGCGATCCTGTTCTGCTATTTGAATCTGCCAATATCCAGACTCATATCAAACTTCGAAAAGATACGGGCTTCATAAGCCTATTGAGCAGATCCTTCTTATTGGGAATTGGATACCTAATCCATTTTAAGGCCTTGTTTAATGGTTTATAATTGATGACCAGCCTTGGAACTCCTCTTTCCAACTCCGCTGCATTTTCAACATAAAATGCTGGGCAACTCCATGGGGCTGTAGCTTTTTCGAATAAGCCCTTTAGCTTCTAAGTCCGCTATCTCCTTTTTACAGATCTCCAAATGTCTCGGACCCATGGCTATAGGCTAGGCCCTTTGTAGGTATCATACGATCCGTAAAATCTGCCTCATAAGGCAATTGGACTCATGCCTCTTTCTAGCCCAAAATGCATTAGGTACTTCAGCGCATACCTCATGGGCCATAGAAACTCATAAGTTCTTCTATCTTCCTCTGAACAGATGGATTTTTAATTTGTTCTTCCAGCTTCTT
>CANTUT010000115.1:10000-50000 GCA_947687605.1 Reutealis trisperma
CTCCATTTACCGGATAATTTTGTACTTGTTTCTTTGATTGATTTGTTCAATTATTCAAATCTAGGGTTTATTTCTTTTTTTAAATTGCCAGATTATTATTAAGATTTCAGCTGCAAATGGAGTAAGGCGAGTTTGGGTTGGTCAGAATGGATTACTTTCAACTCCTGCTGTGTCAGCTGTAATTCGTGAAAGAGTTGGGGCAGATGTAAGTTTTGTATTGGCAATTTGGATTATAATTCTTCAAGAATAATAACTGTACTGATGAGTATTTGATTTGTCTTTTAAACTTAAATGTCAGGGATCCAAAGCAACAGGAGCATTTATATTGACAGCGAGTCACAATCCAGGTGGTCCACATGAGGTACATGGTAACTTGTTAAAGTTTGTCATGTTTGGGATTATGGTTCGTAATTATGATCAATCTCCATTTTATTTCCTATTGAAATGGCAGGGGATACAATGGCTTCCCTAAGGTGAAAGAATTGCAATTCAGTTTGCGTCAGTATCAATAATTATTTTATTTCCATCTAAACAAATTGGAAAACCAAAGTTTATGTCCTATATAATGATTTTGAAATATGCTAAGCAATTATTAAGGAGGATTTTCTAATCTTCCTTTTTTTTTTTATAAATTTTATTTGCAGGATTTTGGAATCAAATATAATATGGAAAATGGTGGACCTGCTCCTGAGGGCACCACAGATAAGATCTATGAGAATACAAAAACAATAAAAGAGTACCTAATTGCTGATCTGCCTGATGTATTTCCTGCATCCTATGTTTCATTTCCCCAGTATTCTCATTGAATAGTCAAAAATATCATTTTGTCAAATGTTTCTAATTTACTATTTTTTTTTTTTGGTCCAGGTTGATATTGCTGCAATTGGTGTGACTAATTTTGCTGGGCCTGAGGGACAATTTGATGTTGAGGTCTTTGATTCAGCGAGTGATTATGTGAAATTGATGAAGTAAGCTACTCTCATGTTATTTCCATGCTTCTCTCTAGATGTATGATTGTGAAGATCATTCCATGGATATGTTGAATGATGATATTTACTCTGTCATACACTCGCACCTTTCTTCCCCATTTTATTAGGGGTAGCTAGTGTTGTAAATTGGAGCTGAAAGGAATAGAATTGATTATAGCTTTTGGAATGGAAGAATGGAGTTGACTATAGGTCCTGGGTTTTTTCATCCCCTGTCAACTTTTGATGTGCATATGCAAGGTGTATTAACTTATGAGCTTTTGTGGCCTATAGTAGAAGAGACATGTAAAATTTTTGATACTTCTTGGATGCATTATGAAGTGGCAATAATTTTGTTTTCATCTTTGAAACTTTATTCTTATAAAATTATTAAAAGACAGCAATGCTTTTGCTCTTCAAAATCAAGTTTCATGGCATTGCACCATGTTCATCCTAAAACATAAAAACTGATTAAAAAAAGCAAGATATGTGAGCAGGTTTACATTTGTTGGTCCTGAGTGTTATAAAGAGTTATTTTGGAATACAAATAAAGGGATTATGCATGCTACTAAATTTTTTTTCTAAAGTCCATCTGGTGCTTCGCATTTATTTTTGGTGAAGAAACATTTCACCTGTGATTTAGATGGGAAAGATTCTTATTATGTGGTATCTTAAAATATGTTCCCTTTTGCTTCTGACTTTATACTGAAATGTTATTATTTGTTTCTTTGTGGAACTAATAGACTAGTTCAAGGATTAACTCATCTTGTTAGTCAGAATTTTGCAATCTAACTGGTCATCATGCTCGTTCAAATACTAAATACTTCTTAAACAATTACTCAGATCTATTTTTGATTTCGAGTCTATAAGGAAGTTGCTTTCATCTCCAAAATTCACATTCTGGTATGTATGTGACTTGTTCTTGCCAACTCTTGCAAAACATTATGATTCTATCATATGATATTGATATTTATTTAAAACAGAGCAGGATAGGGTGATTCAGGAGTTGCAGGACCTTACACGAGATTTGGCTACTCAGATGAGTACCCTAATTGCTTCTCAGTGTCCTCCGGCTCGTCCAGATTCTCAGCTTCCTCCAGATTCACATGATTCTCAGCATGATGATGACAGAGATGATCATTTACCTACATAGTAGTATATCTATTTTGGACATTTTATTTTTTATTGGATTTTAATTACTATATAATTATTACTTTATTTTTATTATCTGTATGAAATTTTAATATATATCTATGAATTAGAATGTTAACCTTCATATTTATGGTTTTTATAATGGTTTGTTATCTTTTCTCGATCATGCTGTGGAACAGGGTTTTATGACATCGGCGAGTCGACGCATCTTAGTCTCTGCTTCAACTATTGATCAATTGATTGATCAACTGCAAAACTTTAAATCCGAACCTGATCCATTGATGGCGCAGGTAGTTTGGCACCTCAGGGCTAGTAGCAGTAAAAAGCGAGGACTAGATCTGAATCTCCGATTATAACTTCCCTAACTTTTGTAGTTTTTTTTTTATCGCATTTTTTTGTGTGTGTGTTTTTTTTTTTGTTGCACTTGATCAAGCGAAATTTTAGGTTCAAATCACTAAATGTAAGATGGCTGAGTAAAGAGTTACTTTTGTACTCTTGATACGCATCTTAAATTTATGTGATTTTCCTTTTCAAAAAAAAAAACTAACTAGCTAGCTAACTAACTAACTAACTCAAGAGTTATTCATACAAGATGGCTGAGTAAAGAGTACTTTTTGTGCTCTTGATACGCATCTATATTTTTTTTTCTTTTTCTTCTTTCTTTTTCTTTAGTTTCCAAAATAAAAAAATTAAAAAAAATAAAAATAAAAAAAAATAAAAAAATTGATATTTTCTTTTTGTGTGATTAATTTCTCATACTTGCTTTTAGTGTTGTTTCAAGATGTTTTACAGGAAGCAAGGAAGTGAAATGCATATCCTGCTTATAATTTGGAATCTACTTTTCTACAGGAGGGAGTATTTTCTTTCTTTTGGTTTGTTTCTTTGACATTGAGGACAATGTCCATTGCAAGTTTGGGGGAGGTTTAGTTTGTTTTTTCTTTTTAGTCATTTCTTTTGTGTTTTGATGAATAAATTAAAATTTTTTTTTTTATAAAATATGCTTATATTAAATAATTTGATGAAAGACTAATGATTGATTATAATTGATATTTATGGACAATTTATTAAAGTATTTCAGGTTGAGCAACTATTTTGGGTAAGAAATTAACTTTTATTAAGATTATGTTTTGCTTTGCTTTGCATTATATTGATTGCATTGAATTTGTGTATGCTTACTTAGAGAGAGCTTCTACACATTTTTATCTTCATTTGCCTCACCTATCTAAGAACATGTTTTTGCAAACTTGTGAGGCGAAATTTTGAATTCATTTTGAAAGAGAGATATGATTTAGGCATTGTTTGTTTAGCCTATTACTTGTATCTACCCTTATTTTAATTTTTTTTCCTAGTTTACCCCTTTGTGCCTTGATAATTTTAGCTTTCTTTTCTTTGTTAATTAACCTTAATTGTTATCTTTCACCTTGTTTGTGAGATAATTTTGTCAAGTTTACATTTTAATGAAGAAAAGGGAATTATTGAAGTTTTAAAAGAAAATAAGGATTTCTAATAACTGAGAGTATTATTCATTATAAAAGACCACCTTCTGCTTAAAATAAGTTTGGGGGAAAGCAAGAAAATTGAACCAATAAAAGTTAGTAATTCTTGCTTGTCTTTAGAATAATGTTGTTGGCGAAAAAAAAAAAAAAGAACAAGAAGAAGAAGAGGTGGGCTTAAAAGAAGAAAACATTGAAAAAGAATAGTGCTTAAGATGAAAAGGATCATTCATTAATATAATTCCTTTATTTGAGCTATTGATTTTGTAAACTTGGCATAATTATTTTACTTTTGTTCATTTAGCCTGTTCTTTGTTTAGCCAAAAATACCTTGTGTTAGCCCCATTACAACCCTAGTCAAGACCTATTGATCTCTCTTGATTTGTGAATTCCATTAGTGGAGATTGTTTGCTTTAATATGCTTATGAGATTTGTACATCTATTTTATATCATTTGATAGAGGCATTTAAAGATATTAGTGTGTATATGCCTATCTGAAGTGCAACAATTTCTTTGCAGTTGATTTAATGCATAGTTATTCAAGGCATGATTAAGATGAGGATTGTTTTGAACCTGAGATAGAAGCTTGACTTGCAATACTATTGATATGTTGTTTGTAAATATTAATTTCTTAAGACCTTAAAAAAAAAAATTCAACATAAGCATGAGGGGATTAAGTCTCTTTTTTGTGATATTTTATTTTTCTTTGAAATAAATTTTTAAAGGTGTTTGTGGGTATCACCACTGGAAGCCCTCACGAGACTATAACTCGTTCTCTATGGGACACCTAGGGGTTTAAAGGCTTGTTGCATACGCTAAATGCAATCATAATTTCCTACGAAAGTGGACTAGTTTAGGTTTTGAATTTTCTTTTGCTTGAGGACAAGCAAAAACTTAAGTCTAGGGGTATGATAACTCTATATTTTTAGAGTTATTTTAATTGTTTAAACTTAAATTTTAGCTCAATTCTCAAGAATGCAATAATATTATTACTTATTTTTAGAAATAAATAGTTCTACAATTTATAAATAAATTATAATATATTTTAAGTATTTTTATTTTATTTTTGCATATCAAAATGATGCAATAAAAATAATGATGCAAGTAATGATTCAAGTTTTCAATCCATGAGAAATAAATTCAATTGTTGGTGGCCAAAATTTAATGGTTGGTAGCCAACCTAACCATTTTTGAATATTGATGAAGGAATTCAATGGTTGGTGGTCAAAATTCAATGGTTGGCAGCCAACCTAACCATTTTTAAATATTGATGAAGGAATTCAATGGTTGGTGGCCAACCTAACCATCAATGTTAAATTTTTTATGGAACTTGAATTCTTCCACCAAACATGTCTATAAATACCATGCTTGGCAAAGGGAAATGGCATCAAAGAAAATCCATAAAAAATATATGTAGAGAGATTTTTATATGTTTTCTTAGAGTAGATTAGTTTTATTTTTTATTTTGATCAAGAGGAGGAGTTTTTGGAAGCTTGAGTTTATCAAAGATTGTATCCCAAAACAAGTTCTCTCTAAACTTTATTCTTGAATTTAATTATAAGTTATTATTATGTTTATTATTTTTATTGTTAATTTAATTGTTTTTTCTCTTTTAATTATGAATAGCTAAATTTATTTTTCTAGGATTTAGATGTAATCTATTGATTTACATATGATTATTTATATTTAATTGATTGGGTTGATTGTTGGAATTAATCTTTTATCTTAGAACTTAATGCTTGTAATTAACTGGCCATTAATTGCATGATTTAAGATATTGTGTGAAGTAGCGAGAGTGGAAATACAATATTAGTTCATTAAGATATTAGACCTAGGGTATGTGTTGCTTAAAGATAAGAACACTCTTTTGTGATTTTCAAAAGGATTTCCATAAAACTTAATGGGTTTGTGTTAATTGCTTATGATCACGAGAGTAGACGTAAGGTTAATATAAATACACATGTTGTATCTTGAGAGAGAACATCATATAATTTAGGAAAATTTAATCATTAATTCCAGCAAAAATAATCCAATCTAAAAAATATATAAAGTAATTATAGGTAATCAATTGATGAATTCTAAATCCTAGGCCTTTAATCTTATTTCATATTATCATCATTTATTTACTTGAACTTTACTTTAGCTTAAAATACGACTTCTCATAATTGATTTTCTAAATAATAGAATATTCAATAGTTTTGGTACTTGTCAACCCTTCCTCGTGAGATTGACACTTATTTCACTACTATATTACTTGTTCACGACCTGTGCACTTGCAGAAATCACGCAACAATCACGAGAGGAGACGTAAGGTTAATATGAACATACATATTGAAAGAGAACATCATATAATTTAGGAAAATCTAATCATTAATTTCAGCAAAAATAATCCATCTAAAGATTATAAAGAAATCATATGTGATCAATTGATGAATTCTAAATCCTAAACCTTTAATCTTATTTCATATTTATCATCATTTATTTACTTGAATTTCACTTTAGCTTAAAATATAAATTCTCATAATTGATTTTCTAAATAATAGAGTAATCTTAAAATTGGTACTTGACTAACCCTTTCTCATGGGAATGATACTCACTCATTACTTTATTACTTGTAAACGATCTGTGCACTTGCAGAAATTGCTCAACAATATTGTGTAAAGAAAAATAGATTATCAAAGAAAGAGGAAGGAGAAGAATAAGGATAGATAACAAGAAAAGAAAAGAAATGAGCACTCTCTCTTTCTATCTAATCATTTTCTGAAAGAGGGAGTCGATGGAAGGAGGCTAGGTAAATGAGTGGTGGTGGAGAATCTCAATCATCAGCTAAACAACTCCTCTATTTATAAAGAAAAACTTAATATTATTGTTAATTGATTAATTAATAACCAAAAGAAAGAACAAACAGAGGACACATACAAAAAGCAGAACGCCCCACCCTACTCCACAGTTAGTTTGAGAGTGATAAGGGTCACTCACCTCACACATACCCAATCAATTCTGGCATTTAGGAAATCACCAGGAAAATCAGTTCTCTCCCTTCTAGGAAAGATTTTTCTTTTTTCCCTTTTCCTTTTTTAATAATATTATGTTGCCCAATTTCTGCAAGTATACAGATCATTTACAAGTAATAAAGTGATGAGTGAGTATCATTCCCACGAGGAAGGATTTGTCAAGTACCAATTTTAAGATTACTCTATTATTTAGAAAATCAATTATGAGAATTTATATTTTAAGCTAAAGTGAAATTCAAGTAAATAAATGATGATAAATATGAAATAAGATTAAAGGTTTAGGATTTATAATTCATCAATTGATCACATATGATTTCTTTATAATCTTTAGATGAATTATTTTTGTTGGAATTAATTATTAGATTTCCCTAAATTATATAATGTTCTCTTTCAAGATACAACATGTGTGTTCATATTAATCTTATGTCTAATATCGTGATCATAAACAATTAATACAAACCTATTAAGTTTTATGGAAATCCTTTTAAAAATCACAAAGGAGTATTCTTATCTCTAAGCAATACATTTCTTAGGTCAATTATCCTAATGAACTAATATTGTGTTTCCACTCTCGCTACTTCATACAATATTTTAAATCATCAATTAATGGCCAGTTAATTACAATCATTAAGTTTTAAAATAAAAGATTAATTCCAACAATCAAATCCAATCAATTAAATATAAATAATCATATGCAAATCAAAAGATTATATCTAAATCCTAGAAAATAAAATTAGCTACTCATAATTGAGAAGGAAGAAATAATTAAATTAACAATTAAAATAACAAACATAATAATAACTTATAATTAAATTTAAGAATAAAGTTTAGAAAGAACTTGTTTTAAAATAGAATCTTTGATGAACTCGAGCTCCAAAAACTCCCCTTCTTGATCAAAATAATAATAAAAAAAGAAAACTAATCTATTTTTTTTCTCTAAATATTTTTTGATGAATTTTCTTGATGCTATTTTCCTTTGCCAAGCATGATATTTATAGGCATGTTTGGTGAAAGAATTCAAGTTTCATTAAAATTCTTACATCAAAAATTCAATATTGATGGTTAGGTTGGCCACCAACCATTGAATTTATTTCTCAAGAATTGAATCATTATTTGCATCATTATTTTTATGACATTATTGCCTGCATCATTTATTTTATTGCATCATTGTGACATCATTTTGATCTGGAAAAATAAAATAAAAATATTTAAAATATGTAATAATTTATTTATAAATTGTAGAACTATTTATTTCTCAAAATAAATAATAATATAATTGTATTTTCGAGAATTTAGTTAAAATTTAATTTTAAACACATAAAAAACTTTAAGAATGTAGAGTTATCATATTATCATAAAAAATTCATGTGAAAATCTTTAATGAATTTTCATGTACAAAAAAAAAAAAAAAAAAAAAAACACAGTTCTTGGTGTCGTAACACAAGTTTTGAAATTTAAATTTTGACAATTTCAATCCTTTATTGAATTTCAGAAAACACCAAAAGCACAGTTCTTGGTGTAGTTATCTTTATGTATACTAAACTAATTACTTATTAATATTTTAAAATTTTATTACAAATATATTTATTATTTTATTAGTGTAAAGATATCAATATCATATTTACATGGATATATAATTTTCCCGTTAGACTTATATGTACACTAATGTAACTAAATCTTTCCGAGACCAAAAAAATGGAATTATGCTACAAAATTTTTGTGAAAATCATTGTTTTTTTTTTCATTCAATAACTCTTTATTTTCCAACAAAGAGTTGAAAGATTTGGCCTATTCAATTCAATGATTTTGGTAGCTATTGAATTAGGCATTTGAAAACCAATAAACCTCAGTTCCACGAAATCATATCTTCTACCAAAATATTCATCAAACAAACAAAAAGTTAAAAATTGAAAATTTCATCTTAATCATGTTGATTAAATATTTCAAATTGTTAATCAAGAGATGAAATATAAAAAATTAATTTTTAAACCGAAAAAAAATCAATTGAACTAGTATTATTTTATTTTTTCAATTTAATTATTTTTATAGAAAATATGAGGTCAGTTCAATTTTACTTTTTCATGTGTTTTAAATATTTTAATTAAAAATTTTAAATAATAAAATAAAATTATATTATTGATGTGAATAATATCTTTATATACCACAAAAATATATTACTAATTTTATATAATTCGTATTTTTGATAATTTCAATTTTTTAATTTTATTATTATTATTATTATTATTATTATTATTATTATTATTATTATTATTATTATTATTATTATTATTATTATTATTATTTAACTCGATTTCTAACAAATTTCAATTTGATTTCTCTTTAAAAATCTCGATTATTTTGATTTTCTTCAATTTCACATTCAATAGAAAAAGATTGAGGGTTTTTTTTTTTTTTGCCAAAGAAAACTTCATTTCATTCACAATCAGCAGCATTTACATCAAAAGGTAATAAGTTATCCAATTGAGGAGGAGGAACAATATCCCAAATAAGAGAAAGAAAGCCCATTCACAATCAGAAGCATTTACATCAAAAAGTAACAGGTTATCCAATTGAGGAGGAGAACAATATCCCAAATAAGAGAAAGAAAGCCCACTGCTAAAGATTTTACAACCCAATCCACTACTTTGTTAGCACCCCTCCTAATCCAATCAAAACAAACTTTAACAAAGCTAAACTTTAAATCTTGCACTAAATACATTGAGGATTTAATTTCCTAGGAAGCAGTTTATGCTGGAGTAGAGCAAGCATGGATTAAAGTTTGGCAATCTGATTCAATAATTATATTTTTAAGACCAAGATGCTTAGCAAAATGTCGTGCTAACACCAAAACTTTTGCCTCAACTGAAAAAGGGGATCTAGTCTTCTTTTTTGCTACTATTCTATCCACCAGCTGACCTCTTTGATTTCTAAAGATTGCTGCAATTGCTGTTACCCCTGTTCCTCTACAAAAACTAGCATCTATATTTATTTTAATCAAATTTGGAGTAGGAGGGATCCATTTACAATTTAATAAGTGCTGGCAATTGTTTGGTAATCTATTCTTTGTAAACAACTTCATTCTCTGACAATCTTTCAAAAAATCCTCTACCATAGCAAAGGTTTTATGAGAATCTATAGTTTTATGGTGGAACACAAAACTATACCTCTGTTTCCATATTGCCCAATAAATGCAAGATAGTTTGATAATAGCTGAGGAATCTCTTTGTTGCTTGAATTGTTGAAGCATTGATTGCCACCAAGTTGCAAATGATAAGTTTAAATTAGCATTCAACATAATACTCCAAGAAGAGCCAAGCCAAGTAGCTCTAGCATGATTGCAAAATAACAACACATGCTCTATTGATTGAGGTGATTGATTGCAAAGTTCACACAAATTATTATCAATACTTTTTCTGTTAAACAATTTGGCTCTAGTGGGTAATATATCAATAGCTACTCTCCATATAAATGTAGCTATTTTAGGAGATAGATCATTATTTCAAATATTTTTCCATAGCTCTAAAGGATACGAGATATGAGAATTTGAATTAGAAGATAGAATTGATTCCACATTTTGTTTGATTAACCATTTGTAACCATATTTCATAGAGTAAGAGTCATCCTTAGTTTGATGCTACACCCATTCATCATTTTGGTTTTCATCCCCAATAGGAACTCTTGATATGGCTTTTGATTCTTTATGAAAAAAAAAATTGTCTCAATAATTCATAATCCTATTCTCTTCTATTATTAATCAAATCAAATACTTTAAAAGGAAACAAAGAATGTGATCTAACTGAAGTCACCTTGAAGGATGAAATATGAGGAATACAGGGATTCTTCTAGATTTCAATATTCTTACCCCCCTTGGATGGAAGAATGTGATTTAACTGAATCCAAAGATGCAATAGCTTCTGATTGAGATTTATATCTAAGTAATCATCTTAATTTTATTCTTGCATTTATGAGATTTATTTTTTATAAATTTAAATAATTTTTATATTTTTTAATATTTATTTTATCAATAAAATCAAATTCAAATTCAGACGTTGACTTTTAAAATAATATTACCTTACTGCTAGAGCAGGACAATGGTTAATAGATTTTGTGTTTGCTAGTATATATATTATATTTTAGTGCCTGTTATGTACATTGTAAGTTTTTTTTAAGAATGACTCTAGTGGAATACGTGTCATTATTTCATTACGTGTCAGGCATATATTAATATAATAATTTTAAAAACTTTTTAGCAAAATCTTGTCGGCTGTAAACAAACTCTTGTTACTCACCTGCACCAGATTTTTTCCCTTATTGAACAACATCGTTTTTTCTCGACCGACCAAAAAAATAAAAAATAAAAAAGAAAGAAAGTTGCACTAGACATTATTTTGGTATGATATTCATCTGCCATCTTTTTGTGCTAAGGAAAATTCCTTTCATTTATTTTTTTTTAAAATATTGAGAGAGAGGTTCAAGTCTGAATATTTTACTAAGTCATTTATAATTCATATTAAAATTTAAGAAGATATATAATATTAATTTAAAAGTGGTACAAATGAGCCTCTGATTTCAATAATTTTTGAGGTTTTTTTAGAATTATGAGATTTTGAATTTAAATTTTAATTAAAATTGAAGTTTTTAAAAAATAAATTAATTTGAATGTAGTAAATTTTGGTTTAATATTTAAATTCAACCTGAATTTTTTTTTGTATTAAGAACATCTTAATAGTGCTATTTATTTTAAATCGCATGCTTTATCCAATAAAAAGTATCTTACTTGATAAAAAGCAGAAAATTTTATTTAGACTTTTTATATTTTACTTTTTATTTTATTTTATCCACAAGCATTAATTATTTTAATTATTTTATTTTTTAAGTTTGTCGAATAAAAAAAATAGTATTAAAATTATATACTTCATCCATCCCAAATATATAGGCTAACTTTTCTTTTTTAGATGTTTCAAAATATAGACCTATGTCCTCTTTTAAAATATATTTACTCTTTTAAATTCCTAATTTACCCTTTCTTAATACTACCACATAAGTCTTTTCAATTTACGATGTATGTATTAATTAAAAAAAAATTAATTATATTGAGGGGCATTTTTGGAAAGTTAAAATAAAATTTATTATTTAAACTATATTAACTAACTTTTATTAATATGTGTGAAAATAAAAATAGGCCTATATATTTAGGATGGAAGGAGTAATAAAGTGTATAAAAACTTATATCCCATTAATTAAAGTTAGAATAAAAAATGATATATAGTTCTCTAAATATGAAGAGTCAAACAAATTCACTCTTTATATATATCAAACTCATTATTATAAGAGCATCCCCAATGCACTATTTATATATGTCAAACTCTTTATTAATTATAAAAAGTTGTCCCAAAAATGAAATTTCAATGGTCTCTTTATCTTTAAAAAATAAACAAGAGGGTTTATCACTCTCTATTCCTAATTTTAATTCATACAATATTTATTTCTATGCATTTTATTTAAGATAATTTTAGTACTGTTGTTTCTATTTGACAAATTTAAAGAATAAAAAGTTAAAATTAATGTTTATAGGATAAAGTAAAATAAAGAGCAAAATATAGAGAGTTTATTGGATTTACATAAAATTTTTTACTCTTTATTAACTAGATATTCTCTATTAAATAAAATATTATCTTTAAAATAAAAAGCACCTCTAGAAATGCTCTAAAAAATTATCTCAAAAATATAAGTTAAACTTTTTATTATAAAAAGTTATCTAATAAAAAAGACTCACAAGCTCTTTACTTTAAAATATAAAGGGTAAAGAACTATTTAGTCTCTGAGATTTGTCTTAAATAATGATTTCGTCCCTACAGTTTGAAAAAATAATTCTTTAATACCTGAGATTTGATTTCTTTATATTAAATAGTCTTTCTGTCTATTTATTTTTATTTAATTTTTCTAACAAAAAAATGAGAAAAAAATTAACAGAATGACTATTTAGTATAACGAAATCAAACATTAGGGATTAAAGAGTGACTTTTTCAAACTACATAAATGAAATCATTATTTAAGGTAAATTTTAGGGACTAAATAATATTTTACGCAAATATAAATTAGAAAGTTAGTTTGACCATCCATATCGAAAGAGCTAAAATGCACTCTTTATTCTAATTATAATTAAAATTCAATATGTATGAAATTTGAAATGATTTAAATTTAGAAAGTGATTACATACACGAAAAAAATCTTAAATATATTTTATTTGATCTTTTGGGTATAATAAAATTATCATATAGTCTATGTAATTTTTTCCTTTTTTAAAACTTATAAACATTAAATGTTAAAAAAATTCAATATTTAATGTTTATACTCTCTTTATTCTAAAATATTTATCATTTTAAAGAAAATTTTTTATTTCAATTTATTTATCGTTTTAGAATTTTAAAAATGTGTTTATTATTTTTCTTTTCAATTTTATGATTCATTTATTGCTTTGCTAATTAACGTTCTCATTAATTATTTTTATTTCTCTACATCAAATACAGGATATTTTAGTTTTTTACCTTAAAGTTATGGCGATTTAATATTTTTTTAATTTATGTGTTGAAATCTTAAATGATAAATATTTTATAATGGAGGGAGTAGTATCTAAGAAAGGAAAAGATCATATGGGCTATATAGTAATTTTATTACTCCTTTTATCTCAAATACATAGGCTCACTTTCTTTGTTTAGATGTCCCAAAATATAGGCCTATGTCCTCTTTTAATTACTATTTTAAATTTCTAATTTACTCTTATTTAATATTACCGTATAAATTTTTTAATGTACTATGTGAGTACTAATTAAGTTAATTGAGGGGCATTTTTGAGAAGTTAAAACAAAATTTATTATTTAAATTATATTAACCAACTTTTATTGATATGTGTGAAAATAAAGATATGCCTATATATTTAGGACAAATTGAGTACATTCAAAAGTCAAATAAAATGCATTTAGCTTTCGTTTGGATTAAGAAATTTTTAAATCTATGGATTTAATAAAATCAATAGATTTTCAATTCATGAATTATGAAATCCATATATTTTAAGAATTTCACCGTTTGGATTGATTATAAAATTAAAAAATTATTAGGAACAATTTTGGAATAAAAAAAAATTATCACAATCCCTCATACACAAAAAATAGTGAATTTTAAACTTTTTTACCTAAAAGGTGGGAAATTAAAACCTTCAAAAATGAAAGATTTTGGAAGATAAGAGATTTTCAAAATTCATAGATTCTAACTATTTTTTTGATTGCCAAACAATGAATTTAGTTTAAATCTATAGATTTTGTAATATTCTTTATTTGAAATTCTTCATACCAAATGATGCCTTAAGATTTTTGAAGTGTATTCAACCACTCCCTAAATTTATTAAAAGTTAAGATTTGTTTGTGGATTAAGTTGCAAGTCTCAATTTAGAAAAAAAGTTATGGGTCAGGCAAGTTAAACCTTTGAAAAATTTAATATTTTTGAAATACTGACCCAACTCATAAATATAGAAAGTCAAGTCACATATATAATTTATTGAGTGAACCCAAAATTAGATCCAGTTTATTCAAAATAAATTAATAAAAAATTAAGTTAAGAAAAAAAAATTATAAGAGCATCCCTGATGGTGCTATTTATTTCAAAAAGTATATTTTGTTTAATAAAAAGTATTTAGTTGATAAATAGTAGAAAATTTTATTTAAACTCAATATACACTCTATATTTTACTCTTTATTTTACTTTATCCTATGAATATTAATTATTTTAATTTTTCTTTCTTTGAATTTGTCTAATAAAAAAGTAGTACTAAAATTATTTTAAAATACATAGAAACTTGTATTGTATTAGTTAAAGTTATAATAAATACTGATATTTAGCTCTATAGATTTGGAAAGTCAAACCCTTTTCTTTATTTTTTTAAAAATAAAGAGTCCAAATTTTTTTTGGGTAAAAAAAGGTTGGTCAGTCTTGTATAGTCAAAGGGATTCGATAGGGTTGTATATATGGGTGTGCAATCGGTTGATTTGGTTTAAAATAAAATCAAACTGAAAAAATGAACACCAAACTTTTAAAATTTTGTAAACCAAACCAAACTGTAGTTAGTATAAAAATCAAACCAAACCAAACCAAAATAAAAATAAATATATATATCTTAAATAAAAATAAAACTCAAAAAATAATTAATATTAATTCATTTTGTTAAAAAAAAATTCAATTTCCTATAATAATAATAATAAATCATAAAAATACAAGTGAAAAATAATTAATACTAATTCATTTTATTCAAAGAGCTCAATTTCCTATAATAATAATAATAATAAAGCATTTAAGTATATATATATATATATATATATATATATATATATATATATATATATATATATATATATATATATATATATATATATAATACTAATTTATTTTTTCAAAAAAAAAACTGAATTTTCTACAATAATTATAATAGAACATTTAAATTTATTTATTTCCCACCATATATAATAGAGCATTTAGAAGAAAGAAAGAAAGAAAGAAGAGGAAATAAATAAATTTAAATGCTCTATTATAATTATTGTAGAAAATTGAGTTTTTTTTTTGAAAAAATAAATTATTATCATATATATATTTAAAAAACTTTCAATCAGTTCGATTATAACCAATTTTTTTTGCTATAACCGAACTGACTGAAATTTAATATAAACCAAAACCGAACCAATATTATAAAAAATTGAATTGAACCGAACTAATAAGTTAAGTTTGATTTTTCAATTTTTATTTGGTTTTACTCACCCCTAGTTATAGATATGGGGAAAAAGAAAATATGGAATTGACAATTCTTTGAAAGAGGAATTGACCAATAAAGTTATTCTTCTTTCTTCTCCTCTTCTTTTGATTTTTTTTCTTTTCCTGTTTTATCTTTTTCTTTCAACTAATAGTGAGATTTCAATGGCTTTTCTTGTACCATATCTTTATATTGTTTTAGTGGATACCACATGTGATTGAAATCAGAAAGTCGAAGATTTTTTTTTTATTTAAACATTCCCTACTAATTAACTATGAAAATTCTTATAAATGAAATATACGTGAAGAGATGAATTTATTTGTTTATCGACTGCTCCAACAGTCTTATAAAAATTGGCACTAAACATTCTCCACACTAAATAGAAAAAATTTTAGGTGAATTTAGTCACACGTTATGTATGGACTATTTAATCATGATCTTCTATTTTAAATAATAACTTGAATATGAAAATTAACTGAATTATATGATGTATATTATAATTAATGCATCGATATATCAGATCTTTGTTGGTAATCTATAAGCTGAATATGGTTCCTCTAGCTAATTGTACATGTTCCCATTGCAATAACATATTTTAATTATGACACATATATAATTTGATATAAGTTTAGTTTATTCCCTTCCACATAAAATAAATTCTTGCAAATGGATGTGAAATAAAAATCAATGTTGCATTTCCAATATAAATTTCATCTTATAAGTCTTTTAAGTTGTAAATCATAATTAAAATTTTTTGGCATATATATACATATATATTATTTAAAAAAAATTTAAATAATAATATGTGTTCTATTGAAAGCTTATTCTATTATATGAAAGGCTAGAAATTCTCTTTCAAGTGTGAACTTTTACATTGAGCTTAGGCTTCCCTTTGAATGGAAGTTTCAAGTATCTATGGTAAAGAATCTTAATATTCCTCCAGTAAATATGGACAAGGAATTACCTTGCTCTTCCACATAGAGAATATAACCCACGAGACTTAAATATCATACAATACTTAGCCCGGTCGAGTTATCAACTCTGATACCACTTATTAAAAATTTTAACATGGTTCAATTTTTTAATATATCTACGTCTATGGTCTCTCGAAGAGATAATTCACTAAATCAATATATTATAATTTTTTGGACAGATAAAATTGCAAACCTTTACACAATATAATCACTAAGGTACTCTATCCATTCACTTTGTGTTACAATCTATCAATAGGTAAAAACCTCAACTCAACTATTGAGTTGATGGCTCTAGCTCAGCCTATATACTTTCCAATTCTTTGATTGACGGTTCTTTGAAACTTAAATATCAAATCCCTGATGAGTGATGTTGATAGCTCCTGCAGCCTAAATACTCAATTTCTCAAATTATTATTTATTTGAACAAATCACTAAATTTGATGTTGACGGTGATTTAACACCTACATCCAATAAAATCTAGATTTGTTTTACTATTCATTCAAATATAAAATATTATAAAAAAATAGTAAAGTAGTACTAAATCCTAGAAAATACAAAAAAATAGTACCAGAAATAGTTATTGTTACTGTAAATCTCAAAAAAAAAAAAAGTTATTAGAGGAAGTGGATTTTCATCTTTTGTTAGTACTGTAATAGAGATCCATATTAAAATAATCTAAATATATTTGTTACTAATTTTAGCTAGTGAATAGAAGAACATTTAGATTTATTGTCTACACATATTGAATTGTGAGTAAAATTTATAAGTTTGATACACTATATTTGTAATAGAAAAATAATTTATAAGGCTATTTTCAACCACAAACTCTATATTTAGTGTAATTTTCACACTAAAATGATGTAACTTTAATACCAACTGCTATTTCATCTTCAATCCATCACATTAAATATTACACTAAAAAGAATACACTTTAAAAGATTCTCCTTTTCATTCTTTTATTATTTTTTTTAACTCTCATGTATTTTTAAATTAAATATTATGAAATTTTAATATTTGAATGTATTTTTTAAGAAATTATTTAATTAATTTTTATCTCATATATTTCACATTTTATTGTTAAATTATTTAAAATTTAACTTAAATTTAAAATAAATTATAGACAAATTTTAATTTCAATTATAACATATTTTAAATTTAAATTAAAAAATTTAATATTTATTTTACTATTATTTTATTTCAAACTTATTTTATAACTTAAATCATATTTTAAATGCCAAAAATTAAAATAAATAAAAATTATTTTATATTCATTGCACCATTTTGGTGCAAATGATAGCGTTTGGTTGGAGGGGGTTTTTGCACCAAATATTACACTAAATTAGTATTTTAAAGGCTGGTTGGAGCTGGCCTAACAGCTTCTTTTATAAGCAGTGGTACAATAGTAGTACTTAATCGAACAAATAAGAAGAGAATTTTATTGTGTTTTGCTCTAGTAAGTTTTGCTCTAGGAAGACTTCTGGCTTGTGATTCATTTTTACCAATTTTTCCAAGTTATTACAATTCTACAACTTCCTTTATAAGGATTGACAATCTTAGAAATAAGAATGGGAAACCTTCTTATCTAAATGGAATTATTAGGTTTTTGATTTTTTTTTTAATTTTCTAAACATTGAACTTATTAATTGTCTAATCATGATGAATGAATGAGTAAATAAATTTTCAATAATATAGCATTCTCTTCCTTATCTATATAAACTTATTAGTTGTATTGTATTAAGTAATTAAATGATTAATTATTACTTTTAATGGGTCTGACAAAAAAAAAATATTCTCTAATTATTTTAGTAATAGTATTTAATTGTTTAGTCCAATTGATTTTTTTCAATTGGAATAATTTAAAACATTCAAGAGTAATTATCTAAATTAAATCCCCTATCTAAATGTTTATCAAAATTGAGTTCTCTCTCTAAATGAGTTTTTGGGATGCACTTCTTGTCTAAGAATTTTACCATAATTTTTTTAAAATATATACACACAAATATACATATAAGGATAAAGAATAGACATGTACATAATTTAAAATTATAGTAATTATACCACAATTAATAAAATGCAAAAGTAAATTTACTTATCAGTTAAGTTAATTGTTGGAGTTTGTGATTGAGAAACTTAATATATATTTAGAGATAATGATTGATTTAGATAATTTTAATGGGTTATTACCTTAAAAATAATGATTAAAAAAATAATTTAGATAAAATTAAAAAATAAATTTGAAAATAAATTGAAAGGGAGAAAAACTTACTTATCAATTAAGTTAATTAATTGGAGTTTGTGATTGGGAAACTTAATAGTATTATATATTATTAGCAATAATGATTAGTTTAGATAATTTTAATGGGTTATTGTCCTAAAAATAATGATTAATTTATTGTTCTAAAATTTAATATGTGAAAAAAATTATGAATGCGAGAAGTCAGATAATTGAAAATTTTAATATTTTCCATTGAATGGCCAAATAATTCACTTTAGAAAAAATTCAAATAATTCAGTATAAAAAAGCCAAGAAATAAATGTATAAAAATATTAGTCATGGATTTTTAATTTATATATAATCAACTTGATCTTCCTTTAGAATGAAAAAAATCAATAAATAAAGCACGTATATGTAATATAATAATATAAATAATAAAAAGTAATAAATTGATGATGAATTTGGACTATATAGTTGACCTTTGTATCTATAAAAGTCTGTCATAGTCATATTGGAATGATATAAAATTTGTTTACTTTGATTTCATCTTGTAATAGATAATGAAAAATTGTTGTAAATCCCAAATATATACGTAAAATATATCATATTTTTGTAAGCATATACCATTTACTGTTGTTGTTGTTGTTTTTTTTTTTTTTTTAAATGTGCAAATGCACTTCTTACATTATGGTCAATTTGTCAAAATATTTATAGATAGCAAATATATTGACTACTTCATTCAATTAAAATCTAAAAAAATGAACAAATTTTTTTTTCTTATTATTGATTTTTTAACATTGTAAGTTTTTATTATTTTTCTGTATTTTTATTAGTTTTCATTATTATAATATATATGATTATTAAGAGCTTATTTAATAAAGTAAAAAATAATTAATTTTATAATAATATTGAGAAGATATTTAGAATTGCCGAGATTTTAAAAAAGCTAGACAGCTGAACTATTAATATTTAATATTAATTAATTGTTAATTAATTAACCATTAACAATAGATGATGTATGGCATTGTGAAACCCAAAATTTAAAAAAAAAAAAAAAAAAAAAAAAAGGGACAAAGACGTAAAAAATGGACCACCACGTATATGATAATAAAGTAGTAGGTTCCTCCTTGACAATTGCGTTTCCATTTCAAAAAAAAAAAAAAAAGAAAAACCCACTGTCACATATATAATGCAAAAGTATATAATATAAAAGTAATAAAACCATAGGACCCAAAGGAAATTGTACCAAAAATAATGAGGAGCCAAAAACAGTTGATAAATAGAAACTTTAAAAAAAAAAAAAACTCTATGGGAGTATTTTTTTTTTATAATAAAAAATAGTTGAATTTGCTTTTTTTTTTTTTACGTTTTTTATTTTGAGAGTATTTTTACAATATTTTTTCCTTTTTTATATATTTGTGTAAAAAACTCATTAACTAATTATCATCTCGGCCCAATTCATTTCTATCCACTATTTAGTGTTGGATTCTTGGGTGAGCCCATAAATAAAAAGAAATTCTTAATTGGCGAATCTTTTTTTTTCTTTGGCAAAAAAAAAAAAAAATGGTAAATCTTGTGGATTTGGTCTATTTTAAATCGGATCAAAGAGAAAATTTTAGAGGGTGACATATTTTTTTTTTGTTCTATTTACTTTTTAAACCCCAATTTTGATTTTTGATTTTTTTTGTTTTTTGTTTTTTATTTTTTACACTTTTTTAACTCTGTTTTAATACTGTTATGCTTTCTCTCATTTGTACTATGTTTTTACATCTTTTACCTATTCATTTGGTTATTTCTTTCCATTTTTTATTTTTCTATATATCTCATTCATAGAATGCTGTTGTTAATTAATTTAGTAATTTAAAACTTTTTATATTTAAAGCTATTATTTAATAATATAATAATCACATATTTGCATGATAAAATAAGAAATTATTTTTTAATTTAAAGCAATATTTAATATACTAATATACTAAATAATTATAATTTTGTGTAGAAAATTTTTCCTCCAAGCTAGAGTTTTTTGTACTAAATAAAAAATAAAGTTGAGGTTGTTACGTCTTCAAAGAAGATGAAAAAATTTATTTTTGATATATACTTATGATATATCTAAAATATGCCTAAAATATACTCGTGATATATTTAAAATAAATCTAAAATATACTCCTTACTGTGAAAACTAAAAATCATTTGTTAATTTTTTTAGTCTCTTATTTAATTTAACTCTTAAATTCTTTAAAAATATTTATATATTCTAATTAATATTGTCATCCATGCTTGATGATGAATCACATTTAAAAAAAAAAAGAACATTGATGATATTTCTTCAAAGAAAAAAGTTGAGTGTGTTAAGTATATAAGTAATACATAAGCATTTATATACTTAAGATATACCTGAAATATACTCGTTATATAGTTGATATACCTAAAATATACTCATTATATACTTAAGTTATATTGTTTATTGTGAAAATCATTTGTTATTTTTTTAAGAATATAATTTTTTTTATCTAATATATAGTTGATGTATTCTTGTTATATACTTATACTTTTGTAATACTCAATATCCAATACTATTTGAAGATATATATCAAATAAATACAAGTTAATCAAATTTAGTAAATATATACTTATGATATACCTATGATATACTCTAGATATACTATTTCCTGGATTTGTTGAAAAATATCTCTATTTTATTGGTTTCTATAAGTTTCAGATTTAAAACTCAATTTTCATTTTTTAAAAATTTCAAGTTCCTAAAAAAAATCATATAATCTCCTCACTTTTGAAGATTTTTAATGCAATAATAATTAAAAGATCACAAAATTTTAATAAAACATATCTATAAAATTTAAATTACCTCTCAAACTATTGAGAAAGTGAATATTTTATTAATTAAGCTAATTGAATCTTTAAAAAATTGCATATCTAAATCGATTTTATTTAAAACTTAATAGTACCTTATATAAATTAATTTTGATGATTATTCTCACTATAAACAAATTTGAAAATCAAAAGATTTAGAATTTTCCTAATCACTTTTGATAATCATCAACATCAATATCATAGCCTAACGGCCTGCAAAACAAACAACTAAATGTAAATATTTGATAATGAAGTAAAAAACAATAATAAAAATAACAACAAAAATAGCAAAAAAAAAAAAGTATTTCTATAAGACAATCAAAGCAAAAAATGTAGAGAAAATTAAAAAAAAGATATATTTTTATTTAATTTTTTTTGTCCATTGTATTTTTAAAGTAAATTTAATATGATTTTAATTTAAAAAAAAACTAATAGAATTTACCTAAAGGGACAATAAAAGATGCACAAATACTTCTTTTGGTTATTGATCTAACACACAAGAGGATAAATTCAATGTGGGCATCATGTAAAAATAATTAAATAATAATAATAATAACAATGGTTTTATTACTTGTCATTCTTTTATGAATTTTAGTCTCTTAACAAGTGATTTTTTGCTGAAAAATTGAAGAGTGTTAAAAAGTCCAAAAAAAAAAAAAAGACATTTAGGCATTTTTGTAATAATATGAAAGTGAACGTATAATTATAAGTTAGTTCCTATTTTTAGATATTTCTGTAGAAATTTCAAAATTTTAATATGTTATATGAAAATGGACTTACTATTAGCCCAACTGCCCAATGCATGTTATGGACTCCCAACGGCCTATTTGAACCTAAAAACAACTTAAAGCACTTTGGGCTAGGCCCAAAGCTCAATCCAGAGAATAATTATTTAAGCGCCAAGACCATCTACTGTCATCTTGCTGCTGCCTGAAGATACACAATGGCTAGAAAAGGGTGTGTGACACTCGATCATATTGGTTAAGAAAAATAAAAGGATGTCATTAATAAATTTAAATGAAAATTTAAGAGTATAACGAGTTTTTCTTTTCTAAATTTAAGAGATTAATTTATACATTGTGGTAAATAAAAAAAATTAAATTAAAAAATTAAAATTTAAGTCTCTTATAACAAATCATTTTTTCTCCTTCTTATTTTCTCTCTAGTTTTCCTTTAAATTTTATTTCTTGAAGACTGGCGGTAGTTCTAATATTTTTTATTAGATTTAATATAAATAGTCTTATCCTGATGTTGTTGCCAACTTTACCACTGGCTCTACTAATTCATCTTCTATTTATGCGTAATTCTCTATTGTCACTCAACGTTCTTTTTCTCGATCTTGATCTCTGCCTCCTTGTTTTTGCCATCATCTCTCCACTCTCATTTTTACCGTATTCTTATAGTAGAATTTGTGCTTACTATTACTAGGATAATACTTTTCCTTCTATTATTTTTTGTCTGTCTGATTTTATTTTATTTTTTATGCTATTTTGTCTTATTTTATTGGAAGTTTTGTTATGTTTTCCTTTGTTGGAAGTTATTTTTTTTTTATATGAGTCTAGTATTATATTTGTGCATTGTTGCATTTTAGATGCTTTTAAAGAGGACAGTGATTTGTTATATTGTTACACTATTAAAGTTGCAGTTTTTCAAAACCAACTATATAGTAATTAGATATTTTATTAAATATTTACGATTTGCTAATCAGTTTGCTTTTTTTATAATAGTTTATTCTATATTAAATCTTTTCCTATTAAAATTTGCATTCAGCTACTGATAATTAATGAAATTTAACTCTCTATGTAAAGAAATATAATACTTAATTAACTAATAAATTTTTTATTTGATAATATTAGGGTCTTAAATCGTTAAATTTTAAATTTAAGTTTGAATTGAAATCAAATTTTAAGAATATATATATATATATATATATATATATATATATATATATATATATATATATATATATATATATATATATATATATATATATATATATATATATATATATATATATATATATAAATTAGTTATCCCCAACTGCCGCGCGCCATACATCTAACAGCTATATTTTTTTCCTTTTTGCTAAGTACAATAAATAGCATGTAACATGACAAAAGTTCCTGTATGTGTGCTTGTATATATAGATATATCTATAATACAAAATCGCTACAAACCCACATAATACGAAATATACATATAGGCATAGCAAAGCTAGCAATGAATAAGTATTTATCAAATTACTCATTTTCTTGTTCTTTTATTATCATTTTCTATGTTGGAATTATAATACCTATTTGTGCCTTAAACAATTCAGCTAATAATAATTATGAAAAAGTTCCTGCAGTTATTGTTTTTGGAGATTCAATAGTGGATACAGGGAATAATAACTATGTCAAAACTATAGTCAAGTGTAACTTCCCACCTTATGGGAGAGACTTCGTGGGAGGAGTACCAACAGGAAGGTTTAGCAATGGAGAGGTTCCTTCTGACATAATGGGTAGGTCTTATAATAAACTTTCCTCTCTCTCTCTCTCTCTCTCTTTAGAATACAAACATAACATAGGTATATATGTTCTTACTAACAAATTAAACTAGAAGTGTGATAGTATTTTTTTTAAAGGTCAATGTATTTGCCCCCTAATTGTTGTTAAAAAAGGCCTCTTAACTATTTTTATAATACATTCTTTACCAAAAACACGTCCGTAAATAAGAACTTTCAAAAGAATTTTTTTTTTTATTTAAAATTACTTCTTATAAAGACAAATCCTAAACAAATATTTTTCACACACCTTCTCTTAAAAGTTACCTCATATTATATTAACTATTTCTTCTTCTCTTCTTTTCTACTTTTCTATGATGTCTTCACTTTTCTATGATGTCATATTAAGTATTGAATATAATAAATACTGAAAATTTTAAGTGTTAAATATAATCAATATATTTAATAACTGTTATTACTGAAAATTACTTAAATGCGTATAAAAGTCAAAAAATCAGTACAACTAAAAGTCAAGGATATAAAAATCAATTTAAAAATATGCTAGGAGTATAAATGTCACTTTAATATAAAAATTTAAAAACTCAATATTTGAGCATATTTAGTAGAAATTTTAAGTCAAATATTTTAATTTACCATTTAAAGTGGTTTTTGACTTAATTTAAAATTTTAAGTTGAACCATTTTATATTATCAAACTATCTTAAAATTAATAAATACTGAAAATATTAAATTAAATAATAAATTGAATTATCAAACACTCCGTTAGTGTAATAATTAATAATATCTTTTTAAATCTTTCTTTCAATATATTAGAAATTTCTTAATTAAAAAGAGAAGGTGAATGTCGTATTACAAATCCTAAATTTAAGGTATTATAATAACATATAATTGAATTAATAATTTAGTGATCAAATATTTATCTCATAAAATAAAAAATTTATGTTAAGATTGTTGTTTGAATTGCAAGAAGGCATTTTATGAATTGTGGGTATTTTTGGTATGTCGTAATGCAATGTAATGTAAATTAAATATATTTGTTTATAATGTCTATACTAAAAATGTATTTGATTATATTATATTATATTGCAGCCTGTAAAACGTATCTTACAATAACAGGAATTAAATTAAAATTTTCTAAGGGTGTTAAACGAATCATATTTAATTTTCTACTTTATATTAATCACTAAACTATACTAATTCAATAAAGAAATTAAATTAGTTTAATTAGTATGCATATATGTATTATTTTCACACTCTAATTAATAATTAAGTAAAAGTTCTGAATTTGCAGCTCAAGAATTTGGTGTAAGGGAGCTTTTACCAGCTTATCTTGATCCAAATCTCCAGCTTCAAGACCTCTTAACTGGAGTAAGTTTTGCCTCAGGTGGTGCTGGTTATGATCCTCTGGCATCCAAAATTGTGGTAATTAATTAATTAATAATCCTCCTGTCCATTAATTTCTTTCCTTTTCAATTTAACCTAATTAATTATAAATAATTAACTTTCATTTTCTTAATTATAAATTACTTGCCTGCATGCAGTCTGCATTGTCATTATCAGATCAATTAGACCTATTGAGAGATTATTTATATAAAATAAAGATTGGTGTGGGAGAAGAAGAAATGGCAAAAATACCATCCAAAAGCATATTTATGGTGTGCATAGGAACAGATGACATTGCCAATACGTATTTTTCTACAATATTTAGAAGACCTTTCTATGATATTAATTCCTATACTAATTTAATGGTCAGCTCAGCTTCAAGTTTTTATAAGGTAATATTATTCATAATCTTTATATCTTTTAATTTTTTCAAAAATTTCGATGAACAGACAAGATTGTCAAAATTTATGAACTAGATATTCCATCATTTCAAATTTTATAAGAATTTAATTAATGATATCTTTAAAAAGTAAATTACAAATTATATCCTAATTTTTAAAATCATTATTTCAATTTGAACTCAAAACTTTAAATTGTTAATCCTGATTTGTAAACCATTATGATTGAGTATCTCATTAAATTTTTCTATTTCAAAGTTTCCCCTTACTTTTTAATTAAAATTTTATAAATAAACTCTAGAATAAACTAATATATATTCAACTGTTATTATCATATAAATTACAATAGAGACATTAATTTTAGTAAATATGCAAATTGATCTGAAAATATCTTGACAAAAATAAATAAAAACAAATAAATTATTATCTTGTCTCTAAGATTTAACCTAGTAAACATAGTAATCCTTCATTTTTTACTAAACTAATTAAATATATAATTCTTGAATTTTGTTTCTGTCAATAATTTAGTCCTTCAATCTAAAATTTTAACTGTTCACCATTAAAAATCCATATAAAAGATTAAAATACCTCTCATTTACAACTAAATTTTCCATCTTTACCTTTTTTTTTTGCCAAACAAAAAATAATTAAACTCTTCAATTTTGAGAAAGAAGAATTTTCTGTTGATGAAATTAATCTACATATACAATCATCTTGTTATAAAATAAATAACAATTATAGAAAATAGAGAGAATAGAAAAGAGAATAAATTTATATGTGTTATTCCATTGACTATACCACCTATTCATAGGTGTAAAATGTTATAGAGATATGATTAAAGATAAAGTTCTATTTACATAAGAAAACTATCTATAGAGATAGTGATAGACATCTAATCATATCATACTACTCAAATATTATCATCAATATTATCACAATACTCCCCATTGGATGTTTGTTATAAAGAATATGTCTCGTTAAAACCTTACTAAGAAAAAATCCTATGAAAAAAAAATCTTAGTGAAGGAAAAAGAGTACATTATTCTTATAGATACTTGCATCATGACATGCCTCATTAAACGCCTTGTCAGAAAAATCCAATGGGACAAAACCTAGGCTAAGGAAAAAAGAGTATAGTGCACTAAAATCTCCCCCTCATGAAAACATGATTTCTATCAAAGATCTCTTAGTCGGCACATGCCAATTTTGTTAACTAACTTTTCAAATGTAGCTGTAGGGAGTACTTTTGTAAACAAATCTACCAAATTATCGATAGATCGAATTTGATGAACATCTAAAACTCCTTGCTTTTGAAGCTCATATGTGAAAAAGAACTTTGGCCAGATGTGCTTGGTTCTATCCCCTTTAATGTATCCTCCCTTGAGTTGTGCAATATAAGTAGTATTATCTTCATATAACACTGTTAGACATCCTTTATCAAATTGAAGATCACATGTTTCTTTGATATGTTGGACCATAGACCTCAACTATATGCATTCTCTACTAGTCTCATGAATTGCCAATGATGTGGCAGCCAAAGTTTGCTTAGTAGAACACCAAAATATAACAATGCCACCATATATAAACAAGTAACCCATTTATGAGCGAGCTTTATGTGGATCAGATAAATATCAAGTATCTACATATCTTATTAATTCTGATTTCAAGTCATACGGATAAAATAAACCCATATATGATGTACCACGTAAATAACGAAATACTTATTTCACACCATTATAATGTCTTCGAGTTGGTGAAGAACTGTATCTTGCTAGCAAACTTATAAAGAATGCTATATCAAGTCTTGTACAATTAGCAAGATACATTAATGTACCAATTGCACTAAAATATGGTACTTCTGGACCAAGTATTTCTTCACCATCTTCTCGAAGGACGAAAAGGGTCATTTTTCACATCAAGGGATCTAACAATCATGGGAGAACTCATTGGATGGGATTTATCGTATTAAAATGTTTTAATATCTTTTCAATATTAGCGGACTGATGAATAAAAATCCCTTTAGATAAATGCTCGATCTGCAGGCCAAGACAGAATTTTGTTGACCTCAAATCCTTCATTTCAAATTCATTTTTCAAGTAAGTTACTGTCTCTATCAACTCTTTAGGAGTCCCAGTGATATTTAAATCATCAACATAAACTGCAATTATAGCAAAAGCAAACTTTGTTTTCTTAATGAAAACACATGGACAAATTGAATTGTTAGTATATTATTCCTTTAAAAGATATTCACTAAGACGATTATACTACATTCATCCAGATTGTTTTAGCTCATATAATGATCTTTGTAGCTTAATTGGATGCATTTCTCAAGGTTTTAAGCTACATGCTTCACGCATTTTTAGTCTTTTAGGGATTTTCATATATATGTCATTTTGAAGTGATCCATATAAATATACTATAGTGACATCCATAAGTTGCATTTGAGTCTTTCTAAACTTGCCAGGCTGATTAAAAATCTAAATAATTTTATCTACAAGTGGAGAATAAGTCTCCTCATAATCGATACCAGGTCTTTGTGAGAAGCCTTCTGCTATAAGTTGTGCTTTATATCTCACAATTTCATTTTTCTCATTACATTTATGCACAAAAACCCATTTATAGCCTAATGGCTTAACATTTTCAGGGGTTAGAACAATGGAACCAAAGACTAGGCATTTTTATAATGAATTTAATTTTGCCTGTATTACATCTTTTCATTTTGGCCAATCATCTCTATGTCGACATTCATTAATGAACTTTGGTTCAATGTCCTTACTTTCTTTTGCAATATCAATTGCTACTGCATATGCAAATACATTGTCGACAATAGTTTCATTTTGGTCCCATTTCTTTCCTAAATTAACATAGTTGATTGAGATCTCTTTGTTATCATTTTCAGGTACCTGAACCTCTTCTGGGATTATTTGCTCATATGTATAAACTATTTTTGTTATAAGCCCTTCAGAAGCATTACTAGTTTGGGAACTATCACTTTGTCTATTTTGTTCCATTTTCTTTCTTGGATTTTTATCCTTAGAACCGAATGGCCTACCATGCTTCTGGTGTGTCATGGACTCATTTGCCATATTATTAACATGTTCTACTGGGACATCAATTCTAATTGGAGCATTTTCAGCTGGAATATGAGTTTTATTAACTCTTTTTAGATCACAAAATGCATCTGGCAATTGGTTTGCTATACTTTGCAAATGAATGGTTATTTGAACTTCTAATTCACATTGTTTTGTATAAGGATCAAGATGATTTAATGATGGCTCATTCCAAATAATTTATTTCTCTAATTGCTTGTTCTCTCCCCCTAATTTAGGAAACAAAGCCTCATTAAAATAACAATCATTAAATCTTGCAGTAAAGACATCCCCCGTTAATGGTTCAAGATATTTAATTATAGAAGGGAATTCATATCCAATCTATATTTGCAATCTCCTCTGAGGTCCCATTTTTGTGCAATGTGGGGGGTCAATAGGGACATAAATAGCACATCCAAAAATTCTCAAATGGGATATATTTGGCTTCTAGCCAGAAACCAATTGTAATGAAGAAAATTTATGATAACTAGTTAGCCTGATGCATATAAGAGTTGCTACATGTAAAATTGCATGTCCCCAAATAGAAATTGGGAGGTTCGTTTTCATAAGTAATAGTCTAGCTATTAATTGGAGATGTTTAATAGGAGATTCTACTAGACCATTTTGAGTGTGAACATGAGATACAGGATGTTCAACCGTTATTCCAATTGATATACAGGCCTTAGATGTAAATTCACTAGCATTATCAAGACGAATTTTCTTAATAGAATAATCTAGAAACTGTGCTCTTAATTGAATTATTTGAGCAAGTAATCTAGCAAATACTAGATTTCAAGTTGATAATAAACATACATATGACCATCTTGTTGATGCATCTATCAACACCATAAAATATTTAAATGGTCCACATGGTAGATGAATTGGTCCACAAATATCACCTTGTATACGTTTTAGAAATTTAGGTGATTCATTTTGAATTTTGCTTGGTGATGGCCTAATAATCAACTTTCCTTGAGAGCAAGCTGAACATGAAAATTCATTACATTGAAGAATCTTCTGGTTCTTCAATGGATGACCATTTGAGCTCTCAAAAATTTTTCGCATCATTATTGATCCAGGATAACCTAATTGATCATGCCAAATAAGAAAAGAATTTGGGACAGTAAACTTCTGGTTTATTACCACATTTGTTTCAGTTGTACTCATTTATGTGTAATATAAGCCAAAGGAGAAAGCGGGTAATTTCTCTAATACACATTTCTAACCCAACAAGGGTTGTGATATAAAGATATTCAATGTTTCCAACATTTGTAGTCTCAACATGATATCCATTTCATCAAATATCTTTAAAACTCAATAAATTTCTGCAAAATTTAGGAGAGAACAATGTATTTTTAATAAAGAAATATGTCCCTCCAGGTAGTAATATATTAACTCTTCCGGAGTCTTCAATTATTCTTTTACTACCAGATATTGTATTAACATAAGTTTCTCCCATTGTTAGGTGAGAAAAATATTTCTTATCTTTTAAAATAGATTGCGTGGTTACACTATCTGCAAGACATAAGTCTGTATTGTTTGTTCTTACTCCTACTAATGATTGAGCAGGATCCATAATATCTTCACAAAGATAAAACATATTTGTAAGAAAAAATTCAATATAAATCATTGATTTAAAATCAATGCAAAAATACTTAATAAATAATTCCTCAAAAATTTAAACTAGTGTTTAAATTGAAAACATAAATCAAACTAAGGTAACTAAAGGAAACACATAATTTTAGGCATTTACATTGCCATCACCAATCAAATGATCAATTTTTTCTTTAGGATTCTCAAAGAAATCTGACACATCCAAATGTGTAACATCAATAGAGTCATCACCAAAATCATTATCATTTTCTGCCAAATTTGCTTCTATATTTTTGTCTTTCTTTTTAAGGGACTCTTGATAGAGATCAGTAAGATGCTTTGGCGTATGATAGTGATGAGACCAATGCCCTTTCTTGCCACATAGATACCATTGATTTTCTATATTTTACTTTGATCCATTATTCTCTATCTCTTCACAATTCTTCCACTTCTGGTGGAAAGATGCATTATTATTTCTATGACTACCATGATTGCTATTATTATGATTTCTATGTGTTATTCATTGATTACAGCACTTATTTATATATGTAAAATGTTATAGAGATAGGATCAAAGATAAAGTTTTATTTACATAAGAAAACTATCTATAGAAATAGTGATAAATATACAATCATATCATACCACTCAAGCTTTATCTTACTAATTTTTAATTATAATTGAAAAATTGTTTTAGAATATACATAATAATAAATAAAATAAAATAAACTTGACAATATATATGTTGATAATATTAAGTGTGTTGAAAAGGAAGAAAAAAAGGTAAATTTATTTATTATGTATAAAAGGAACAAAAAAGGTAAATTAATTTTTTTTATATATTTATAAATAATACAAATTTTTTATTGTTTATTTTTTTATTTTTTGATAATTAATTATAGATATAGTTGAAAAAATTTTCATTTGTAACATATAATTTTTGGAAATTTTTATTTGAAAAATTTTAAATACATGTGGAAGAAATTTGCATTAAAAAAGTAATTATTTATTTTTTATATTTATGTTAAAGTAGCATAATAAATTTTTTTAGGCTTCAATTTTTTGAATTAATTTTTTTCAGTGGTAAACTTCTGTTACAATTAGTATTTTTAAAATTATAATTTTTTAGATAATATTAATTGCAAAATAATATTTATGTTATTTAGTATTTTTGAGAAATAATAAAAATAATGTATGTTGTTTATGGTTTTGTGTAATTAAACAATAATTTTGTGGAATTAGTATGGTAAATAATTTAACTATGTCAAAAAATATGTTTATTTGAGAAATAACAAATTATAGGAAATTGTAAACTTGTTCATATAAAAAAAAAATACTATGAAGTTATGTTGATTGTAATAATAATTTAGTATTATTGTTGGAGTAAACTAATTTACAAGTGTATCTAATAATATAAATTGCTAAGAAATAATAATATTTGCGAAATATTATTATTATGTAGAATATTAATATTTAGGAAATAATACATAAATTTTTGACACTAGAAAAATTTTTAATTTAAGAGTATTTGCTTTTGAGAAATAATATTATTGTGAAATAAAAAATGACATAAAATAATAATTTTTAAAAACTTTAATATATGAATTTTTGACATTAGAAAAAATTATGTGAAGTGATGAGAATAATAACAATATATATTTTTAAGAATAAAACGTATTTTTATAATAGTAAATATTTTTATGGGTTAGGCAAAGTTGTTAAATAATAAATAAATTAATTGTTTTTTCTTTAATAGTGGTCCTAAATTAATTTTTCACGAGCAAATAATTATTACGATGTAATTTCCATGTTACTATTAAAATATTCAAACAAATTTGGAAGTAATTTGCATCCAAAAGACGTAATTATTTATTTTTATCAATATTTATGTTAAATTAGTATATTAAATTATTTATGTGTAATTTGTTTATTTGCAATAATTATATACAATTCTGATATAAATTACAAGTTTAATGTAATTAAAGATTCAATTTTAAATACAATTTAATCATATCAGTTTATGATGCAAATATTTTTTTATTTTTATCATGTTGGTAATAGTAATGATGATGATGATGATGATAATAATAATAATAATAATAATAAATAACTTAAGACTAAATATAATATAAATGATATTTAAAAAAAATTCGTTGATAACTATTTTTTTTTGTTAAATTATTGTATTAATTACTATTACATTGTTAGAGTTAAGATGATTGATCCAGACAGAGATTTGATTCAAGCATATAGAGAGAAGAAGACATTTTATCAATATAAAATGAGACCTTCATGTATTGTCTGTATACACATTGGCCATGTATTTCATTGGGGTATAGATCTAAACATGATGTTACATGACATTGGACTTAAGGAGATTTCAAGCTGGCAATTAGGAGTGCATTTAATAAAATCCTTGCCCAAACATTGGGATTACATAAAGCATCACATCCTAACAATTAGACGTCTCCATAATTTTTGGACCAGCATAGCTGAATTAGAGTTAGCTGCCGAGCGTAGGGTAATAAATGGTTTTAGAGAAACTATTGTCTTATCATAATTTCCAAATCTTCATAGTGCCCGACATTTGGGTTATGGCACTAAAAGAAATAGAGATTTCTGGTTATGCAAAGTAGGAAAGAAGGTTATTGATTCCACTCTTGGATTGGATATTTGCACCAATAAAAAACATAATTATAAAGAATATGAGAGGCGTACAAGGGGCTTAGCTTACAAAACTTATAAACATTGTAAGGGTTCAAAGAGTTGCACATGTTTTAAAGATTAGGTTTACATATAGTAATTGGGTTGTATTGTAGTAATTTTTATTTAGAAATTTTTCTTAATGATATTAAATATTGCAATGTATTTTAAATAACTGTGTTTAATGTTACTATATTGCAACATATGGTAAACCACTAAAATAATAACATGTGAACGGTGATATAATAAATATAACAACAAGATACATCACTTTACCTTTAAATCGTATATCCTAAATCCTAAACCCTAAACCCTAATCCCTAAACCTTTAACCTTAAATCATAAATCCTAAACCCTATAACTCTAACCCTTAATCATAAATCATAAACTCTAATACTTAAACCCTAAACCCTAAATTGTAAATTCTAAAACCATACATTTCTACTATCCTAACTGTAAAAACTATATCCTTAAATTCTAAACCCTAAACCTCAAACTCTTAAATAATAATAATTTACATAATAATAATAATAATGAAAATTAATAATAAAATTTATCTGATTTTTGTTTATATGTTGGAAAATATATTCTAATTATTTGTTATTTTTAATAATAGATATAAGATGGATGATCCAGAGGAAAGTTTAATTTTGGCATATAAACTGAAGAAAGAATTCTTTGAATACAAAATGAACTCCAAAGATGATGTGAATATGCACATTAGGCATGTACGACATATAGGCGCCTAATTAAACATGCTGTTATATAAAAATGGACTTCAAATGCTTTCAACATATTAGTAGGAGTGCGTATAATAAAATCCATGCCTAAGGAATGGAATTCCATAAAACAACATATTTTGTCAATTAGAAGGCCCAATACTTTGTGCAATGTGCTACTGAATTAGAGTTAGCTACAGAGCATCGAGTTATGAATGGGTTTAGAAAAACTACTATCCTATCGCTATTTTCAAATATTCACTGCGTAAGACATGTAGGTTCACAAAACGAAATAGGGATTTTTGGATATGTAAAGTAGGAGAAAAGGTTGTAGATTCTAGTTTTCCATTTGACTTTTGTAATTTATTGATGCGCAACAACATTTCCTACAAATATCATGAGAGATGTATGAAGAAGTTGCCTTACCAATTTTATAAGGAGTGTAATGGGGGAGAAAATTGCGACTGTTTTAAAGATTAGGTTTTAAATATATGTTTTTATTGTAAAATGTTATGTAATACATAAATATAATGATTACGCTAGAAATTATATAAAATGAGATTTACTTTTTATTAATTGTACATTAGGATTTATTCAATTATTATTTATTATACTATTAAATATAAAAATATCTACAAATAATAATAATGAAAATAATTTGATTTTCTTATATTATTATGTGGTTATTGCATATTTAATTGTAAACCCTAAGCCAAAATACCTAAACCCTATATCTTAAATCAAACTCTTAAACCCTAAACCCTTAAATGGTAATCAAAAATCCTAAACACACATCATCGTGTATAAATGATAGTTGCTTTGGACATTGCTATATATAATTTTTTTTTTACCTTTCCAATAATTGTAAAATATACTATGCAGTGATATTCGATTCTTATAACAATGAGTTGTCCATCTATACCCTTTCTACACATTTACTAGGGCAGTAATGTTATTTATACTCAAATCGGCACATGCTATGCAAATGGGTATTCGCAAATGGTTTCTCTTGACGAAGAGTTAAATATGGTAGTGATACTATATAAAATAAAGACTGCATTGCAACTGAATGCAATGCAGAAATTACTAAAATCATGTATAAGGTTCCAATATCTGCTTATGGTGCAAGCTTGATATTTTCTACTATGGATATTTGGGGCAATGTCCATGTGGCGAAGATGATAGATATTGTTAGATAGTTTCTATATTTGCAAGTGCTTGAGTTGTTCTTGAATATAATGAGGGTGAATCTAATATAAAAGTACCAAAATGAAACAAAACCTTTTACTCAGACTAATTTTGAGATCGGTGGGTCAAGTCATTATATAAATAATGATAGTGGAGAGCATGAGGAAAATTTAGTTTCAGGAGATGTAGATGAGGTAGATAGAGAAGATGAAGACGATAAATGTATTGATATGAATGAAACTATTGTCCATGATCATGATGAAGATTGGAATGAATATATAGAGGAAGATGATGAAGATTATGATGAAGATGAGAATATGTCAGAGCATGATGATGAAACTACCGATGAGCTAGAAAGTGGCGACAATGAGGATGAAGAAGTTAAATATTCTGATGATAATAATGTAGATGACTGTGATCACTAGATGACTTTGCAGGATTGAGTTGAGAATAGTTTGTAAAGAACATCGCTTGGTTATGGGACAATTATTCTAGAATATTCTAATTCAAGTGTTGTTTCAGCCCTTGTGAATCAGTAAGAAGAAGATAGTTGTAGTGTTTTATGGGATCCTTCTAAAGAATTTTGTAAGGGCATGGTATTTAAATCTAGGGATGTTGTTAAAGCAGCAATGAAAATATATTCCATGAGGGTGTGACATCAATTTCGCAGTTCAGACACCAAAGAGAATACAATTGTATTAATTTGCAGTAGCCAAAATAATTATCAATGGAGATTGCATGCTACTTCAAAAAAGACAAGATTTTGTTGGGAGATCACTACATATAATAACCCTCACATGTGCAGTGATCCTGCATGAATCACAGAAATTGTGATGCATCTTTGATATCAGCATACATTCAAAGTATGTTGGAAGAACAACCTGGTAGAAAGGTAAGGGCATTAATGGCAAATTTGCAAGAGCGCTTTAGTGTCTAAGCAAGTTATAAAAAAGTGTGGCAAGGCAAGAAGAAAGCAATTGCCAATATTTATGGTGACTGGGATGAGTCATACCAAAAATTAGGTATATTCATGAATGCAGCATATACCATTAATAAGGGTTTGGTGTGTGATATTCAATGCACTGATCATTTTGTGAATAATCGACTTGTTCCAAGTGTTCAACAATTCAAGAGAATGTTCTGGGCATATAAACCATGAATCGAAGGCTTCAAATTTTGTAAGCTTATTTTATTTGTTGATGGAACATTCTTATATGGTAAATATAAAGGCGTGTTGCTAACTGCAGATGTTGTGGATGGTAATAATGCAATTTTGCCAGTTGTTTTCGCCTTGGTCAAAAAGGAAAGTAAGGATGATTGGGAATACTTCATGACCAATGTGAAGTTATATGTCTGTCCTAAAAGGAATGATGTTTGTGTCATTTCAGATAGACACATCGAAATAAAACATGCAATGAGTCATTATTTATGGCGTGATAATCCACACAGGTATTGCATACAACACATTGCAAGCAACTACAATACAACATTCAAGATTCCTCCTATGAAGAAACTTGTTGAAGAAATTGGTAACTGATTCCAATTTGCAGCAATTCATTGATAATTTATCCTATTTGTTATGTGAGAGATCAATGAAGTACTAATTACTTACATTTAACATAGGGTGGGAGCATCAAATACGAAAATTCAAGAGGAATATGAAAAAAAAATAAATGTAAGGCATGCAGAGACATATGCTTGGCTAGAAAAAATTCCAAAAAAATAATGGGCGCTTGCTTATGATGGTGGACATCGACATGATATCATGACTACTAATTATGTTGAATCGTTGAATTCATCCTTTAAGGAAATCAGATCCTTGCCCATTACAATTATGATGCATAAGATTTTTTTTAAATTAGTCGATAAATTCCAAGAACAGAGGTCAAATATTACAACACAACTTAGAAAAAAATTATCGGTTCACACCTTTTTGAATTGAGACACTAAAACATTGCACTGATAAGGTAAATGGCCATCAAGTTAAGTGTTTGATAAAGATAAAGGTGTGTTCTTGATAAAGATGGCTAGGAACAATGCATTTAGAAAGAGCGGCCACACTTAAGTAGTTAATATACCAGATCAAACATGCATATGTGGAAAGTTTCAACAAAGCAAGATACAATGTTCACATGCCATTATAGCATGTATTGTTGTCAATTGGGATTACACGGATTATATTGCACTATACTATGCTCTAGAAAATGCACTGCAATATTGGTCGACTGCATTCATACCTCTAAGTCATAAAGAGTATTAGCCTGAGTACAATGAATCACCCATGGTGCTAAATCCATAATGCAAGAGGAAGAAGGGCCGACCTAGATCAAAACGAAAAGGAAATGAGATGGATTTCAAAAATTTTGAAGATCCAAAAGGCAGTTTATTTTGTAGAAAATGTGGTCAAATTGGTCATAACTGTCGGACTTGTAGTCAAAATTAAAATTTCATATTCTGCATCAATTATAATAGTTGTGATGTGTTGTAGTCAATTTTCTTATCATATAGGTTATTTTTTTTTACATATAGGTATTATGTCAAGGTTTTATACTCCAGGTGATATATTTAAGAGAACAGGATGTCATTGGGCACTAGACGATGAATTTTTATATCTCATTGATCCAACTAAACATGATAGTATTGAGGTTTACAATACAATGATGGATGAATGTGCATTTCGATTAAGACAATCACAAGTTCTCCGTGAAAAAGCACTTGAACTTAAATTGCCTGTTCCTCATCTGATTACTGTTAACATGACTTGGACTAATACGTTAGAACTCTGTAATGCACTATATTGCATCAAGGAAGAGAATAATCAAATAAAAATTCAATTAAATAGAGAATATTTTAGTCAGCATGAAAAGGAAGCTGTTGAAAATGGAGATGAATGAGAAGTTGTGATGTTTAAAAGACTAAAATATTCACGTGATTATTTATTCGATATTGAATTATCAGACAATGACGATGACATATAATAATAAATATTATGATCATAAGATATTTTAATTTAGATTTATTTAAAGATAATAGTCTCAGTACATAAAATAATTTTTACTCTTCATTAGACATTTCATAATCTGATAAATACATAGGGTTTGTTATAACATCACTAACTTCTATAGGAGTTAGACTTCTTCTAATGGCAATTGTCTGATCTTTAGCAAGTTTCAACATATAATATCTTGATCGTCGAATAAACATTCAATTATTCTCTTCCCTTATACGATTAACAGCAGCCTCATAGTCTGCCATATTTCTTCGTTTGAGCTCCATTGAACGTCACATAACAATGGGAGCTTCTAATGAATGTAATTGTGTAACTAAATTTTCCCCTTCTTGGACCTTGAAATGCCATTCACGACATAGACCTACATAATACTCCTTTGGGTGAGAATATTTCTCATTCTAATAGTCATCAGGAAAATGGGGCAAAACCCAATTTCTTGCTCTTCCATTATTCATAATTTGCACAAACCCTTCATTATCTAATTGCCTTTCAACTGATGGATTGATACAATGCATTTATATAGGCACTAAAATGGAATCTCTAGGTCTATAAATGTGAGTTGTCAAAAAAATTTGGCCAATGTGTTGTCAATTCATAATTTTTTTTCCTCTATAATGTCAGATCTCATAAAGCAATTGAATTGTAATTAATAATACGAGTGATTGTATTGACACACATTGAGAGCAATGTGCTGTCAATTCATCTCTTTTATTTTTTGAGAAGTCACATCTGATATAGCAAATAAATTATATCTAATAATACTATTGAATATACTGACATATCATTACTTGTGTTATCTATTCTATATTTAAAATTGTCATATATTTAATGAGTTGTGTTATCTGATTTTTTTGTCAAGTCAAATCCAATAGTCATATCATTATAGTTATAATGTTACATTTAATAAAAATTAAAATTTTACAATCCAAATACCAGACATATCAATCATGTATTTTCATTGTTTAAATAATTGTAGATGTCTTCAAGTCAAGACCCACGAGAGTACATAACCCCTAGCCCATATGGTACATCACTTCTACACTTACAGCGTCACCATATATCTAAAGCAATATGGTTTAACCAGGTACAATATAGATTATTTTTTAAATATATTTCATAAGAATTTTTAGTATTACCATAAATAAAATTACATTATATTGAATCAGATACAGGATCAGGTACTTGACTGTCGATAAAATAGCAGAACAACGCATGGTGTAGGCATTGATCCTTGCATATTAGACATAGTCAGATAGCCAGGATTGGATGGATTAGTGGCATTAGAATTTTTCAAATTAGATCATCATCTTATATGACTGCCTTAGTGGAGAGATGGAGACCTGAGACACATACATTTCATCTACCATATGGAGAGTGAACCATCACATTATAGGATGTTGCTATCCAAACTATCCTTTCTATAGACGGTCTACCACTCATTGGTGGTACATCGTATGAATGGGTGGACATATGTGAGAGGTTCTTAGGGCTTAGACCTAATCCTGTAGCTCTTCGAGGATCATAGTTGAGAATTAAATGGTTGAATGACAATTTTGATTTCCTGCTTGATGATGCTGATGATGCCATAGTACGTTGTCATGTACATACTTTCCTTTTGCATCTCATTTCAGGTACATTGTTTTATGATAAAAGTACTGGTAGAGTGTCACTGATTTATTTGCCATATCTCGAGGACATAAGGATAATAAGCCAATATAGTTGAGGAGAAGCGTGCTTGGCATTCTTGTATAGGGAGCTATGTAGTGCATCTTGTAATCCATCTGCTGCATAGATTGGGGGTGCACTATTTCTCATATAGCTATAGGCATGGGATAGATTGCGATTCTCTGCACCATTAGTAACATTTCCTCAAATAGATGATGCTCCTCTTAGTCAAAGGTACATGATTACTATTACTGATTATAAATTATTTAATAAAA
>CANTUT010000115.1:57500-112500 GCA_947687605.1 Reutealis trisperma
ATTGTTCAAGCATTTTAATTTGTTCATGAAATATATTTTAAGTCACTCTTATATTAACTGGCCAAACTTATTTTGTTAAAGTAAACCAAAAACCTAATCCCCAAATCCTCTTTGGTTTTGAGGCTAGTGATCATTTTTTCTTTAGATAATGATTGGAGTCAAATGGGTTTTTTCCTTATATTTTCCCAAATAAAAAGAAATTAAGGTGATGACTCTAAGAAATAATTTTCAAAGCTATCAAAGATAAGCTTGAGGGCTTCCCCGTGAGTTCTTTCCCAAATGAGCATTTCAATTCCCTTTAATAGATCAGACCGGTGCTCGGGCGAGGCCTCACAACTCATTCACAAAGACTTGAGGAGACTCACTCTCTTATATCACATTCACCATGATATCTTTGATATTCAAGGTCATATGGGCCTTCTTTAATATAATTTACAAGAATGGGAGTTATAATGAAGATGAGGAAGAGACATAAGAGGAAGCAACCCATGAAGAAGAAGAGGAGCAAAGGGATGGAGGAGATGCTTCTCATATCCTTCTTTAGGACTTCCTCATTCTTTTGTTTTTTCTTTTTAAAATTTTTAACGCTTTTTTTTTTTTGTGCATTCATTCCTTTTGGCATTTTCTCTCAACAAAGTACTTTGATGTCTTTAATGAATGCAATTATATATTCTATTTACTTTGATCTTCTATGCTTTACTTTTATTCAATTCTTTAACTCCTTTTTTATCTTGCCAATAGGGGAGATACATAGAAAAGAACTTAAATAGACAATAAAATTAAATTAATAATTGATTAAGGGGGATAACTTAAAATTAAAAAATACCTCATGATAGGTTCTCTTGAATCTTTTGTGATATGTTCTTTTGATTCTTGAAAATTTAATTACTATCATACCTTATACTTTTTACTTGTTATGAATTGCACAAATTGAGGGGAGCATTCTCAATTTTAATGAATTGAAAGTTATTTTATATTTAAGTTCAATTTGATTGTCAAAATAAAAAAGGGAGAGATTGTTGACCTAAGTTATTTCAAAACTTAGTTAATGTCTATTTTGATCTTGTCAATCAAATTAAAGCTATCTAATATATATGTTAAGTGTCTATTTTGTATATTAAACATACTTGATAGATTGGAATTTCAAAGATTCAAAGAATCTCTCAAAGTCATGAACTTGGCCTCTTAGTCACAACCACTATGTCAGAATTGCGACTACAAGTCCTAAATCATGACTGCGATAACTTTATCGGGACCAAGACCTTTAAAAGCCAACATCTTCAATTTTTTTCCTCGAGAAACAGAGTGAATCGCAACCTCAGTTGCCACTGCATCTAAGGACATGATCATGGATTCTCAACTGAGAATGGTTACAAAAGCCCAAGATTGCAATAGATAGTCAAGGCACCAACAAGAAGATGCCACATGTCAACTAGCCATTGAGATTTCTAAAGATAGTGACTACAAAAATGCCATCTTGACAACAAAAATTATGTCACAACTGTGAAAAAGGCTTAGTGACCCTAACTTTGCTCTGACAGAGCATTTAATGTAAAATTTTATGGCTGTTATGATAGATTTCTTTTCAATACTCTTTTTAATGGGAAATTGGAGGGACTATAAATACTACCTCTAAAGACCCTTATAACTATCTAACAACCTTCATTTAAGCCAAACTCTTGCAAATTTATTTCTTAAAAGCCTTAATTTTCAATTGTAATTAATTTGTTGTTGTAAGAGCATTGATTGCTCAAAAGGATTGAGTGTTAGCCTTCAAAACATTTTGGATTGGGTTGATAGTGAGCCAATAGAAAACTCTTGTATAGGTTTAAGTGTGAGCCTAAGGAAAACACTTGTGATAGTTGTGTGTTAGCTACTAAAACACATTGTAAAGTTTGGAGTGAGCTTGAAACTCCATTGTAATTACCTAGTAGTAGTTGTAGTAGAATACCCAATTGAGATTGGAGAGTGGATATAGGGTTTATTAACACCCAAACCACTATAAAATCGCTTGTGTCTATTCTCTTTCCCTATCTCCTTCTATCTAAATTTTTAATTTCTTACCAATTCAACCCCCTTCTTAGTGCGCAAAGGCAAACACCAAAAACTCTAAAATTAATTTCATAATGCCCAATAAGAGAGGAAAGCTTCTTGTGAAAACTATAGTTGCTAAAAACTCCTTAGTTAGTTTTATATAGCCTTCTTCTTCCACAAGGATGAAATTCTTCCATTGAAGGTTGTCAAGGTGAATGAAAAATGTCATGTTTAATGCCCAACTTCCTTAAAGCAAACAAATTGAGTACTTTGTCTGAAAGAATTACCTTGTCCTTTAATTTAAGCCAATTTGCCTTCTCTTCATTACTTATACCCTTCATGAGATCAAGAGGCAAGGGATGAGGAACTTAAGACACCACAGGTTCCTTTCTCTTTGAAGGTCTAAGAGTTCTAGTTTTAAGAGCCATTTTTTATTAAAAAACTAGAAAGGTAGAAATATTAGAAGAAATAGAATAAAAATAGAGAAATGATAGCAAATATATCTGATGAAAGCTTTGGGAGAGTTTAGATGAGTGTAAAATACATTTTAGCAGTCAAAAGGGATATATGTAGCCATAAAATACACAAAAGGGCTAGAAAACGGCTATAATTTGCATTTAATTTAAAATCTAACCATTTTATAATGGCTATATTTTTTCTATTAGAGTTGTAAATCGCACTCACGATCATGAAATTTGAAAATTTGAAAATTCACATCTGCTATCCATTATCGCAACTACTATTTACATTACTCTAGACAATGGTTGCAAAATTTAAAATTTGAGCTCACAAAATAATATAACGATTGTGATTTAGAAGGCTTTAAGAATTTTTAAGAGAAAACGTTAAAAAATCTTATGCAATGCATATGGCATTAACTTACATGATCAAAATAGATTTAAGGTATTAAATTCAACATATAAACACTGAAAATTCAAACAAGGATAAGTTGATCACATCATAATCAATCTTGTTGGCATTCAATCAAAGAAAAATTTTTAATTAGGATCAAATATTCTTACCAATATTGCCAATGCTAATTGCCTTACCCTTGGTATTATTAGCAAATATGGTACACCATCAAGGCTATCATTGAACTTTCATTCCCAATAATATGTCTTGAGCATACATTATCTTCACATCATTAAATCTTCATTTGAGAGGATTTAACGCACCTACAAGAAAAGCAATTCACCTTTGTTTTGGTACCCAAGCATATTTGGGTGCATGAGGGTTAGCAATTGAAGGATCCTCAAGCTTTAATTGAGCCAACAAAACACATTGATATGACGATTCTTCATACAATAGTGGAACTTAAGCTTTGACTTGAAAGTCTTCTTAGGCTTAGCCATCTTATTATGAAATTTTGATCTCTTCACAACATTATTACAAGAATTCATATAAGAACAAGTGTTATGTTGTGATTATGGGTGCTTTTGAGCATACCTCTTTTGATACATAAAGTCAATGGTAAGCTATTTAAGGTTTAGCTATTAAGTCTTGTGCACCCTTTTTAATCCTTTTAGGATTAGAATGTTTAGTGCTTTGACTCCATTATCAATTACCTCAATGCTAGAGGATTGAGGAGTAGTGGTTTTGATAAACAAAGTAGGAGAGACTGTGGATGGAGATACACTATCAAAACTAAGGCCATGCCTTACTAAGAATTCTCTTTGAGATACAATGAGGGTATCTAAAGCTTCCTTCCCTTTATGAAATTTTTAAATGGAAGATCTCAACTCCTCAACTTCCAATTTAAATCATTATTTTCTTTATGTAAAGAATATATTGAGGAGAATTTTGAAGAAATCTCTTTCGATGAGTCTTTAAGACTAACATTGGATTTTTCAAACTCAAAACAAGTTTTTCTAATTCTTTGAAATTCCGTTTAAGTTATGAATATTTGTCTTTATAAAATTTCATTTTAGAAAGATATTTTTGGCATTTTAAGGCCATAGCTTTCATAAATTCATCCTCATCATCCACATCATGCAAATTAGCATAATCATCATCACAAGAATGAGATGTAGAGTAAACAATGTCATCATCATTATCACAATTAGAGTGGGAGAAAAACATACCTCATTTATAGGTTTCTTCAAGGCCATGAAGTAAAGGTTGGCTACATCCTCTTCATCTTCTACACTTGAAGAGCTATCATTCTAAGTAGCATTTAATCCTTTCTTTTATTCTTTGTCCCTTTTTTTTCTTCTTGTTCTTGGGACAATTAGGCATTTCACACCTAAAGCAAGTTACTTCATTCTTCTTCTTCTTCTTGCATTTGATGATATCTTTCATTCTTCTAATGATCTTTGTCAACTCTTCATCTTTATCATCATTTGAGGAGTCACTTGATTGACTCTCATCATCAACTTGATCTTTGGTGGAGGATTTTAGAGCTAATAACTTCTTCTTTTCCACTTAAGTCTCTTCCTTCCAATGGTTATCTCATCGGTAAGAAGCTTGCTAATGAGAACATTGATAATGAGCTTCCCAACATCTTCATTTGCTTCATCGATACCAATCATTCTAGCTTCATAATACTTCTTTGGAAAAGTTTTGAGGATCTTGTGGCTAACATCCTCCAAAGAATATATTTTTCCAAGTTTCTTTAAATTATTAACAATTGCAAGAAGTCTATTTGTCATGTCGTGTATGCATATAGAGTTGAACCTTTAATTTGGCACTCTTTGGTATGTGTTTGAACATTACAAACACCTAAGCTCAGTAAACAAACCTCTAAAAGCCAAAATTACTAAAATTTGAAAATTAGAAAATGAAGCCCTAAGAACTAAAATCTATCCCTTTCACCTTTGAATCACTCTCAAATCATCGGGACTGAATAATGAACACAATACAATTGGAATCATGAAAAATAGATGAGAAACAGGTGAGAATAAGCCAAAATAATGAAACCAGCTTATGAAGAGCTACAAAATTGCATAGGCTTACAAGCCCTGTATAGAACCACATAAAGCCTGTGTGGAACTGCACAACCCCTTTTCAAAATTGCATAATGGCTATGTGGTTCATGTGTTCCCTTATATTTTTAGACCTAAAATTTAGAGTTTCCAATCTTTTTTAGCTATCCCACGTTAAAACTTTATAAAACTCTTCCTCCAACCTTTTCCTATATATAAGGACCTTCCCCCTTCATGTTTCTTCACCTTTGATCTCTTGCATTGCTTGATTAGCCTTTGTATCAAGCAAACCATCGCTATAAGCATGATTCGCTAAGGATCAAGCACCTTAGTTTTAATGTTTTCTTTTCTTTTCTTTTTTGTTTTATTTTCATTTGCTATTTGCTCCTTTCTTTAAAAAGCGAATCGGGTTACAACTTAATGAGCTGACCCGTCAAGTCAAAAATCTTTTTGCCATCCGAGGTATGTCTTCTTTCCTTTTCTCTTTTCCTTTTCTTTATTCAGTTTGTTTATTTATTTCCTTTTATTGTCTCATTGGGATTCTCTTTTCTTCCTCCAAGGCTCCTTATATTTTCTTAACTGATTCACTTGGGATAGTTAATCAAAATATGAACTAATTAACTTAACTTAGTAATCAATCAATCAATAAATCAATAAAAATATGATAAAGTAGTTTGGCTAAATAAACCCCTTCACAAGAAGGAAGAACTACATGAGTTCTGATTCCCATTTAAAGGGATACGCATGCATGCTTAATTCATCAAGCAACAAATCCAATTAAAATAAAACAACTTCTTCCCCCATCACCTCCTTCATTAATTTAATCTCTTTTTGTTGATTACATTGATTTTATTATGATTAATTTGAGAAATGCGTGACTTTCCTAACCTCTAAGGGATAGAGAAAACATCCCCTAATTGGATTTTTGTTGTAATCTAGATTTAACTTGCTACTTTCTTTTACTTCTATGCCTTGTTTACTTATAGCTAAAGGAAGTATCCCCTAATTGCAAGAGTTTTAACACTTAGTAAACTATTCTCTTTAGTCTAAGGTCTTTGGAGGGGCTATTTATAACTTACATCTTCCAAAGAGCCATTACAAATGAGGATATAGGACAAAAATTAGATTTTAAATCAGTTTACAAGAAGTAGTCTATATGAGTCAAGATTGTGGTTGTGAAGTGCAAATTGCAATCGCGATCTTCATATTTACAATGGGTAGTGACACATGGCATTTGGTCATTGGTTCCTTATCTAATTATTAGAAAGGTGTTCTAACTTTGCCAATAGAGTAGAAGCAACATCCTAATTGTGGTAGTGATTTCTGGTTTACGTCCAATATAGCGGTCATGAGCCTGATCGCAGACCTTACTACCTCTTTGCCCATTTTTGCCTTAAATTAATTATAGTTGCAATATACTCAATGGTCATGAAATTAGAATAGCGGGCACAATCTGCAATTACAAGCACAATTTACAAGTCAACTTTTTAGATAGGGAATTTTTGATACTTTGAACTTTTACCTTTTATAAGTGCATTCCCTCTAAAATTAATACTAATTGCAAAATTAGATCATATCAACTCAATTTACAAGATTAAAATAAAGATTAACCAAGTTGTGATCCAATTTAGCTCAACAAAATGCATCTACAAATGCCTTGAGAGATGATAGGAATAAGACATCTGCAAAAGAATCAATAAAAGCTTAAGGCAAGGAAGCCCATTAGAGGGGATGGACTGATTTACACAGTACTTACTTTTTTTTTTTTTTTATTTTATGGCTAGAATGATATAATAAAGTCATAGACAAATCTTTCTTGTTTTTGCTTATATTTGTATATTTAATACATGGCCAATCAACTTATATTTGTTTTTTGTATGTTTCATTGCTATCAAATTAAATTAGTATATACATGTCATAGCCCAACTTCACAACTATAATGGGCATAGAGAAAATCTGTAGAACCCACTTGACATACAATTCATGTGATATCATAGCAACTACTATCATATACACATTCCCAATATCTCAACCTGAACAATTATATAATTAATGCATCTCATCCATATGCATATACTCACAATAATATAGGTCCCATATCATTCTCATAAAATATAGTAATATAATAACATCATTTAAGGTTGCTCTCATGCCAAAAAAATCCTTCTTAATACTCATGGAACTTAAGAATGTGCTTCAATTACAAATAATAAATAGAGAAATCATATTGATCAAGATGTTTCTTTAAAAAGAAGGGAGGTATGAAGAACTGTACTGATAAACTCTAATCTTCTTAAAACATAAATAATCAATAATGAATAAAGCATGAGTAAAGAATATACTACCATACTTATAAGGCTAGGTTACACAAAGCTAGCTCATAAGGATGGTAATAACTCATGCATATCAAATGGGTTCACATAACTTATAAGGATTACATCACAAAGATTATTCAAGAAGGATTTATATAACTCATAAATAAATGGAATTAGAAGTCATTCTCACAAAGTTTTAAAAATAAAGGCACTTTATCAACACATTCCCCTCATAATAAAAAATAGAGGCTAGGTTAGATTACTCAAAATAAGAGTAAAGGTTTATTAACATACTCTTCCTTGTAATACATGAAATTGATCAAGTTTCACATCTACGACAATTTACTATTCCTAGATAGGAGTAGGATACTATACCTTATCTATTAGGTTATAATATGCACAATGCCCGATGATTAACCCACATCAATAAGGGACTTCTATTCCATTAAAGGATACGAATAAGAAATATTTAGGTTCACATGCTCATATACACATAGATTCTTACAATCAAATAAATTTAAAGGTTCACATGGTTCTTATAAGCAAATAAGCATTTATAGGATTATCATTAATAGACTGGCTTAATAGTTCATATAGGTTCTCATACTTATGGTAGTTCATCAAATGAATAGGCATTTAGTATTTAGAATTCAAATACAAAAATAATAGTATATTTTCTACTCACCTTTGCAGTAAAGAATGTTAAACAATTACTTAAGAAACTCTTTATGACATCAACTCTTGAGGATCATCATATTTATCATCCTCTTTATAGTGTCTTCTAAGTTAAGCTATACACATAAACACATACAAATAATAAACATATATCATCAATCTACATATGCTACACATTCTAGTCTTACCTACATGAAGAAAAGAGAAGAAAATCAAAGCTCTAACTTACCTCTTGAAAATGTGCTTTAATGGTGATGAAGAACAATGAAATCTCGATCCATAAATGAGGTAGATGAAGCAATAAATAACCTTCCTTAGCATTTATTATGAGTAACTTTTGTATTTCTCTTGAAGATTTAGGGTCTAGAACTTAAAAATCAAGAAAAATGAGCTGAAATGGGTCTTAAATCCTTATATAGAGTTGACTTTCCAATTCTACCCTTGCCATGATTCATGGTCTTGAATCAAAAGCTCATCACCATGAATCTCAAAGTTCACATTCATGAATTCAAGATTTATTATTGTGAGTCTCATCTAAAAGTTTCCTCAGCTTTCTCCAGCTAGATCACCATTATGAGTTCAAAGTTCACCACCATGAATTCAAAATTCACGGCCCAAGAATCAAAAGCTCATCGCCCTAAACTCCATATAGTGGCTACTGTCTCAAATTCACCTCTAATAACTTTAAGTGCACAAGGCATGAATTCATTAAAACCAATCCACTAAGCAAAATACAAGCCAAACATCTAAAGTTTAACACTTAACCCACTCATACACTTAAGATGTAACTCATAACACATGAATACGCATGATACTCACTTATAACTCATACATATGGCCAAATGAATGTATATACAAACTTGGGATATTATATTCTCCCCTTCTTATAAAAATTCATCCTTGAATTTTACAAACACATAGTGTTCCTTGAATTACACACGAAATAAATATGGATACTTATGTAACATGTCTCATTCACTTTGCCATATGCATTAATGTACTTCACAATTCTTCCATTTAACTTTCACCATTGATATCTCTTTATTCCTTAACTTATTTACTTAGCAATTGATGATTGCAATTAGTATCTCTTCATAGGCTAACTTCTTATATACTTCAATGGCTTATGGTCACAACACATATGATGGATCTTGCATATACTTCCTTAATATAGACATGTGGAACATTGATTGCACATAGCCTAAATTTGGTGGAAGATCTAGTCTATAAGAGACATTGCCAACTCTTTTTAACACTTCTAATGGACAGACAAACCTTGGTGAGAGCTTACCTTTCTTGCCAAATCTCATCACAACTTTTATAGGAGAGACCTTAAGGAATGCATGGTCTCCTATGGAGAAGTAGATATCTTTCCTTTTTGAATCCACATAACTCTTCTGTTAATTAAATGTTGTCTTTAATCTTTTCTTTATGATTAGCACCTTTTTCATTGATTCTTTGATCAAGTTGAGTCCTTCAATGTGTTTGTCTCCAACCTCCACACAATATACAGTGATTTAAACTTCCTACCATAAAGTACCATATATGGTACTATACCAATGGTACAGTGATAACTATTCTTGTAAGTAAACTCTATTAGAGGCAAGTACTTATCTCTACTTCTTCCAAAGTCTGGCACACACATTCTAAGCATATCCCAAAGTTTGTATAGTGCTCTTAGATTGCCCATCAGTCTGTCGATCAAAAGCTATGCCAAAATCCAACTGAGTACTTATGAACCCTTAATTTTACACCCTCCAATATGCATTTGAACTTTGGAAGTACTTAAGCTTGGTAAACAAACCTTGAGAAGCCAAAAACCCTCAAAATGAGAAAACCAAGAAAACCAAAACATATCCTTTTGACATTTAAATCCCTTCAAATAATCCAAGACTAAGTAATGAATACAATGGAACTAGAATCATGAAAAATGGACCAAAAATGAGCAAGAATGGGCAAAAAAAAGTGAAATAGGAGAAACAAGGCTGGCTACTGCACAAGGCTATATGGCTGTGCACCACTGCCATACAACCCTCTATTGTACAGCAGAGGCCTATGCCACAACTTGTGTGATTTTCCCTTTTTTTTGTGTGATCCCACATCAGAACTTTAGTTTTTTCTTCCTCTAGCCTTCCCTCTATATATAGAAGACCTCTCCATACTTTAGAGCATCAACTTTGGGAGCTTGAAAGCCTTTGCATTAAGTAAACCATTCTAGTTCTAAAGCTTTTCTTTTCTTTCACTTTGCATTTACTCTTTGTTTTGCAAAGCGAGTTGGGGGATTTATCCTTGATTCTTACCCAATAAGCTCACTTATTAAACTCAAGTTGCCCAAGCTCATGTTAGCTTTTTGAGGCTCCGAGACATGCCGCGACGCCATCCAAAGCTAGTTCATCTCCCACAGTCCGAGGCAAGTTTCTTTCCATTTTCTCTTCCTTTTCTTTATTTTATTTATTATTTTTCTCCTTGGGATTTGTGTTCAAAGGCTCCTTCCCTAATTCTTGATTCACTAAGGTCGTTAATTAGAATCTGACTTAATTAACTCCACTTAGTAGTCAATTGGTTAAATCAATCAACTAAAACCTTTTTCACTCAATCAATCAAAACATAATAAAATGGCTAGGCTAAACTAACCTATTTGTAAGAAAGGAGAACTGTGTGGGTTTTGATTCCCATTTAAAGGGATACATAGGCATGCTTGGTTTAAGTATCGAATCCGATTAAAACTAATCAAATCTCCCTCCTCTATCACTTTCTTCATTTGCTTTTATTTTGTTTTCTTTTATTTTGTTATTAGGCTTAGTTTAGAGAATGTGTGACTTCCCTAGAATCCATAAGGGTTAGAGGATTTATGCCATAAGTTTAGGATTTTATTGTAATATTAACTTTCTTTTTTTCTAACCTTAATTGTATATTTACTTTATTATTAAATGGATGAGTTAAATGATCATGCATATTAAATTGTTCATGAAATATATTTTAAGTTACTTTTATATTAATAGCCAAACTTATTTTGTTAAAAAAAAAAAACTTAAAACCTAGTCCTTAAATCCTCTTTGGTTTCGAGGCTAGTGATCTTTTCCTTTGGGTAATAATTAGAGTCAATATGGGTTTTTTCTTTATATTTTCCTAAATAAAAATAAATTAAGGTGGCAACTTTAAGAAACAATCTTCAAATCTATCAAAGATAAGCCTAAGGGCTTCCTAGTGAGTTCTTTCCCGAATGAGCATTTTAATTCCTTCAGTAAATCGAACCATGCTCGGGTGAGGCCTTACAACTAGTGACTCCACTAGGAAAAATTCTTTTAAAAGAAATAATAGACTACAAATTGGTTTAAAAAGAGTTTGGCCTTTTAATATGATTGTGACTTTACATGCATCATTTGCATAGACTCTTTGCTGTTCAACCTAGTTTTAGGAAAATAATGGATAGTAAGTAGCATTGAGTGGGTAACCCTCCTTAGGTGTATTCATTGATAGTGAAATCATCCATTCCGTGATGAATCCTTTGATCCTCTCAAATGTGTAATGAGCATGCACGTACCATTGGACCCATGCACAGCTCCTTGACTAACATGTGGTTAGGTATATCATTGCTCTAGTTTGATGGGTACCCAAACTAAGCCACCCTTATCCTTTCATATAATAAACATAAATCCTAACCTTAGGTTGTATGTTCCATAATTAAAACCTTATATCTTTGCATTCTCATGAAATGGTTTCCCCATGCATATCATACATCTATATTCTATAATAAAATATGCATTCATCTCAAGTCTAGGTCAAACTTTGAACCAAAGAAGGGTCAAACATTCTTTCCTCTATTTAAACACCTCCCTTATAAATGCTCTCACCTATGCTTGATCACCCTATCCAATAACCCTTAAACCATCACCCTGAAACTTTGACCTAAACACCATTGTCCTTTTACTCTAGCCTTTAACCTTAGACACTCTTACCTATATCCAAACACCTTCACTCATAAATCTTAAACATGTTCACTTCTATCCCAATCACCTTCACCCCCAAAAACCTAAAACCATCACCCTAACCTTTAATATTAAGCACCTCACCCTAGCCTTTATCTTAAATACTATCACCTTAACCACATACCTTAAATTGCTTGCCCTAGCCTTACCCTAAACACCAGGCATTCGAACCTCACACTTCAAATGTAAACTTAAACCACCTTCAACCTTTGGACCTTAAGCCATAAACTCATAACCCTAAAACCTATATACAACCCTAAAAAATCCTACTACCTAACCATAAGCCTAACCCACAGCCCCTATCCTTATCCAAAAAAAAAAAAAGAAAAAACTAGACACCTTAGGTTCTCCATACTAAAACCATTATCTTAATAAAACCCACTATCCTTAAGCCCAACACCCATGGCCCATTACTTTCAAAACTAGCTTGTTATCTTTAAACCCAACTTTGGCCTAACAGGCTACCTTAAACCCAATACCTTTGATCCTATCCTAAACCCAAAACATTTGCCCCCATCTTACCTTAAGCCCAAAAAATGGTTGGCCCATGACACAATAGGGAAGTCTTTTCCTTTAGGATCAACATGCCTGTACCTTCATCATTTTTTTGCTCCATACCCATCATTTACCTTATTGCTTTGATTTGGAGGTACCGGTGGCCAACCCGCTTGACATGGCTTCCCTGACTACACTTATGACCGAACTCTTTAAGAAGCAAGAATAGCATTTTCAAGCTATCCTAGCTACTCAACAAGCCCAATTCGAGGAGTAAATGCAACTCATCATTGAAGAAGTTTAGGCCATGATTAACTAAGCCAGCCTTAACCATCCTAACCTAAACCTTATCTTGAACTAAACCAATCTTAGCCCAAATTCTAGCCAAACCAACCCATATTTGAACCAAGGTGGGGAAGTTTTCTCTTATCTAGACATTCGATTACTTATGGGACACTTGAAGCCATGGAGAGAACCATCAAATCCCTAAAGCACCATAATGATCTAATTAATGTGGATAGTTTAACCTTATTCCTTGATGCTAAGCTTCTTCCTAGATTTAAAATGCTTGAACTGGAAAGATTTGATGGAACTACATGCCCCAAGACCCATTTAAAGATATATGCAGGGGCAATGAAACCTATAAGGCTTAGTGATGAGGTCCTTGCTTAATTGTTCTAACAATCACTAATTGATGCTGCCAGGAGATAGGTCCTTTCACTAGACAAGAGCCAGAAAAGGATATGGAGTGATATTTGTCATGCCTTTATCAGAAAATATCATTATAATAGTGAAATGGATGTCAATAGGCATGACTTGGAAACTACCAAGCAGCTTCCAAAGGAGTACTTCTCCATGTTCCTTACAATGTGGAGAGTTAAAGCTACTCAAATGATAAACAAACCAAAAGAGCAAGAACAAGTGGACATCCTTGTTAAAAACCTACTTCTGACCCAATGAGTCCACTTATTAACCCAATACCTATCCACTTTCAAAGCTTTAGTTGCAACTGCATCAAAGGTTGAAGATTGCATCCAAAGTACATCATTTCAACCTGAATTCCCCACCACCAACCTAAATAGAGATGAAGAACCTGAGCCCAATTCAACCCCACTTTACCTTAGCCCCAAGTGGCATGATATAAAAGAGTTCAAGTTCAGCTAATATAACTTATCTAAGATTGAATTCCAAGTCTAAGTTTGAGTTTGATTCTAAATCTCAAAGTCTAAATCTAAATTTGAGTATGATTCTGTCATCTTATTTTCTTTTCATATATGTTTTCATCAATCATGTCGGTCCTTTTTTGTTATCTTATAATAAAATTTTCCTTTATAATAGAACATCCATATTTTTTTTTAATTATTTGTGCACTTGTCTTTCTTTTTTTAAACAAGGATGAGCTTTGAGGAAAAAAAAAAAGAGAAAAAGAAAGCAAGGAGAAAAAAAGAGAAAGGAAAAACATAGAAAGAGGAAAAGAGAAATGAACAATCAATTAAATCCACCACAGCTAGCAAATGAGGTGCCATCAACAATTGCTTTGCCAGCTCCTGACCAAAGAAGGTCAAGAAATAGATCACTCATTAAATAGCTAAATCAATGTAATAATAATAATAATAATTCAATGTAATTGCCTATTGCACTTTGGGAATCAAATGATAAACCTCAACAAAGGGTAACAAGTTCATCAAATCCAAAATTTAAAGGTCAGAGCCCCTCAAAATTAAGAAAAGTAGCAAATCATAGTGGAGTATTTTCTCTCAAATTTCATTAATCCAAGCTCACTAAGTTGAAAACCCGAAAGGGCAGCTTAAGCAAAAGTTAGAGCTAAGAAAAAAAGGAAAAAAGAGAGACAAAAAGCTAATCCCAGTCATCTTCCTTCATGTACAAAGTTGTCTTCAATTAATTTATCTCATCTCATGTATTCTAAATTATCCTTCCTTATTAAAGGCTAATTCTCTAAAGTGATATTGTCTTCTATGCCCTTATCTCATAGTGGGGCATATCTTTTTAGGTCGTCATCTTTTTTTTTTTTTATCAATCTGTCTCGTTGCTTAGCTCAAAAAGCTAAGACTCAATCTCTCACATTACCAGTCTGTCACATTCTTATCTCTCATTGGGAGTATGATCCCCAAGTTGTCTCTTTTCACCAGTCTTTTAGCCACTCCTTAGGGTCGTTCTCTTTAGCAATATGTCATCTACATTCAAGCCAATATAATGTCATCCCAAATGCCTCTTCAATCTCAAAATTACAAGATAAGCTTGGCTTGTTCTTTTCCATGAATCATACAACATCCCTTATCCTTTTCTAAATTTTCAACTCACCTTCAGACCATTCCTAAACTTCATAATGCACCATCCTAAGCCTTTGTGGAAAAATCATACTATCCTTTTAGGCTTAAACCTCATAACATCCTATCAAGCTCAAGACTCATACCACCCTTTCCTCGGCAAAGTCTTATCATCTTCCAAGGTCCAAGCCCATGGGCAAAGTCAAAAATCCTAAGTCTTTCAAGACTCATCATCCTTAAAGCCAATTTTTTTTTGGCAAAATCAAAATCAAGTCCTGTCTTACAAAGCTTAAAAAGGGCTCAAACCACTCAAAATCAAGTCATTCCATGTCTCTTTGGAAAAATCTCATTATCCTTAAAAAGACCAAGCCTTCTTGGCAAATTAATCACCCATAAAGTCCAACCATATGATGGCTATGAAAGCCTTATGAATCTATATCAAAAGGGCAAAACCTTACCCATGACCAAAATCTTTAGCACCATACTTGAGCTAACTATATTTACCATGAAGCCCTAAAAGCCTTCATGAAACCTATAATCTCCACCAAAGCCAACACTTAACTGAGCCTTCCCAAGTTGGTTTCCTAGCTTGACCTTTCCTCTAAGCTAGAATTAGCCTCTCAGTTTGATATCTTACAAAATCTAGAATCTTGAGAAAAAAAGAAAACTAAACCTTCCTAAGCTGGATTCCTAGCCTGACTTTTCCTCTAAGCTAAACTTAGCCTTTCAGTTTGACCTCCTATAAAATCTAGCATCCCAGCCTAGTCCTAAGGAAAAATCTGACTGAGCCTTCCAAATGAACTCTCCAAAAGCTATGACCTGACCAACACTTTTAAACTTGATCAAGCATAAGGCAGAACTTGACCCAGCCTTCCAAATGAACTCCCCAAATATGGTAACCTAACTAAGCCAAAGTGTTAGACCTGATTAAGCCTTCCATATGAACTTCTTAGAGGATAAGCCTGATAAACTAACCTTCCCCAAAATCTTCTAACCTAATCATCTCTAAAGACCTGACCTTCTTAATCAAGCTCTCAAATCCAGTCTCAGACCAAATCTTCTCTGAAGTCAGACCTAGCTAAGTCTTTCAAACTGACCAGCTTGATCTTTTCCAAGGCCCTTGACATCCCAAGATGACCCCTTCCTAGGCTGGACTAATAGCCATTGACCAACCAGCATCATACCTTGTAACAACCCACATCTACCCTAGGAGTTTTAGTGACAAATTATTTGAATTTAGGCCTATTGTGATAAATTATGTGATTGTATGAAAATTCATGTGTGGCGTGATTTATGAGTTTGGGGCATGTTAAATTAATTTTAATATGCCTAATATGAATTATTATTATGAAATAAATGATTTGAATAAAATGCATTAGCATGAAATAATTTATTTTTTGTAAAATAAATTTTCATGTAAAAAGGCGATTTTTAAGCATAAAATAATTTTATGAGTATTTTTAAAATATTTTTCAATAAATGTTTTTGGGAAAATTTTAATGAAAATAATAAGAAAAATATTGTATTTTTAATTACCTATAATCAGCCCTAAATTAATTAAAAAGCCGAAATACCCAAAAGCCCACTACACAAAAACACTCCTAACGTAGCTCATTAAGGGCAAACTTGGAAATTGCACCCCAAACCCTACTATATAAGCAAAATTTCGGCCCCCATCAGTTTAGACAGCAGCCACACTCTGTTATTCTAGTATTTTCATAGAAAAATTCTCCCAAAATAATTCTCTCTACTGAAATTAGGAAAACTCCTTTCAGTTTCGTAATTTCTTGACCGTAATCATAAGTTTTTCTTCTCTTTCGATTTCTAAACTGATATCTATAAAATAAATTATGGAAAATTTATTTTGAACTATTTGATTACTGATTTTTATAGATTTAATTCTGTTTGAGAGAGTTTTTGGGAGAGAAAATCTATTTTCTACCGAAAACACGATTCTTTCCGCGAGATTTCTCCAAAGGTGAATTCTATAACTTAAAATCACAATTTTTATGCATAAACATCATAAGAGGGAGGGGGGGGGGGGGTGTGCAGCGATTTTTTTACGGTTGTGTTCTAAACTAATTTTTGATTTGTTTTGAAGGAAAATATTGGATTAAATAATATTTCTGCATATTTCTATAACGATCAGAAAGTTTCGAAAAACAAAGAGTTCAAGGTTTTTGTGTTAGAACTTGGAAGTTAGAATAATTTATTATGGAATGGACATATGGCTACCAATTTGTATGAGGAAGTGCTCTAATATGATATTTGTTTTGTTTAGATGAAAAATAATGATTTGAATAGTGTGTTTGTTTATCGCTGAAATGAACGAAAAGCGAGCAAAGCACGAAAACTCTTGATTTTTAACCTAAGCCTTTAAACTTGGAATTTTTTTTGTATAAATACTTTCAATGGCTCTTGAATCATGTATGGATGTGTTCTAAACTAATATTTTCTATGATTGAATGAAAAATAATAGTTTAAACAATCTGTTTGCATATTTCTGAAATGACCGGAAAATACTGAAAACAAGAAAACTTATGGTTTTGTGTTCTATAATTCAAAAGTTGAATTTTTATGTATAAACAACACCAAGTGTGGCCGATTCATATGGATTTAGATTCTAAAATGATTTTGTTGTGCTTACATGAAAAATTTTGGTTCAAACCATGTTTTTACATATTTCTGAAATAGACGGAAAGTGCAAAAAGAAGAAGAATTTAGTTTCTACCTTGGTGATGCATTCGGCCTATATAAACATTTTTGTTCCTATGTTTATAATTTTTATGTGATGTGTTTTGATGATTATTGACATGTATGTATGCATAAGAAATGCTAAAATTGCAAGTTAGTTGAAGGTATGACCCTAGATAAGCTTAAAGGCATTTTGGTATACTTAAGGTATCCTAATCTTATATTGTGATTAGAATGCAAATGTGATTGGAAAATATGGAACTAGATTTATGATGACTTAATAATAAATACATGGTTTTGAGTTGATGAAGTGAAAATTGAATAAAAAGGATCACAAGAGTTAAGTATGATACTTGAAAGGTTAATGGTTAAGTTGACATATATGGAAGTGTAAAGTGTATTAAGGTGATTGTTAAAGTGAAATGATATTGAGGTAAATATTATGATGACCTTAGAAAGGTATTAATGTGATTATAATGTGATATCATGAGAGCCTATAAGCCTAAGTGTGCAAGACTTTTAAAGTCAATGTATTATGTGCAAGTGATGAGTACACCTATATGTGAACTCTAAGTGTATGTGTATGCTATATGTGCATGGGATAGCTATGGGATAGGAGCATCATGAGTAAATAAAGTATTAAATTAAATATTATGTTAGAGTTTGAGGAGCTTTAGAAGTGCAAAGGGACTACTTATACTAAGAGCAAAGGAACCCCAAGGTGAGTAAACATTATGTTTCAAATTAAAAGTGCAAGCTATTATGATATGTACCTTTGACATTGTTGAGACCCAAGTTCACTTACATTTTTAAATTGACTATTTGATTTCTTGTTAAGCTTGGGTTGCCAAAGGACATTTGGTCCAAAACCATTTTTGACTATCTAGTGATAATACCTTTATGATTATTACCCCAACGTATATTCTTTCTAGAACTACACTATCATTGTATCTTTTGTTTAAAAGTTAAACCACTATTGTTATTAAGATACATGTTATTGTTGCCTTATGTGATATTGTTAATTGTGATTACCATTAGCTCTAGCTATGGTACCTTTTAGTTTTTATGCAGAAATCCTCGTACCGATGAGAGTAATCTTTGGCTATGTGCTTCTCGTACCGATGCGAGTAATCATCGACTATGTGCTTCTCATATCGATGCGAGTAATTATCGGCTATGTGTTTGAGTGATTATGGCAATAGCCTTCATTCTATGTGTTTAAGTGATTATGGCAGTAGCCTTCACTCTATGTGTTATAAGTGTGATTCCTGCAAACCTTTCTAAATTGCAAACTATGAATTATGAGCTATAAGTTATGAGCTATGGGCCCTTTCTAAGGGATATGTGTTATTGTACAATCCCTATTGTTTGCTCATTAAGATCATCTATCTCACCTTTTTTCCTTGTGTGGCTCCAGGTGAGCATTATGAGGAGGCAAGGTGATAGCTTAAGCATCCTATTTCACTTGGGGAATTTCTTGTCCAAGAAAATTAGTTTAATATGTTATGAAGAGTTATCCTTAGACGCTTCGGGAATATTCATTTTTTTTATGGTTATTTTGAAATGTTATCCTTTGAGGTTTTAATCGAATTCTAAATATTATTTTCTTATGGATTATGTTTAAAGTATATTTTAATTATGCTTTTGCAACTTAAGGTTAAAAAAACAAAAGGGGGTTTATTTAAGTTAATGTAAGAGGTTTTGGTACGATCCTAGGCAATATTTGTATAAGTATAAGTGGGTTCTATAGGCGTGGGTGACCTTATGTCTCCCCATGTTCTAGGACCGTCATCTCTCTAAAGTTGGGATGTGACATACCTGATATGCCCATTTCACCTCTAAGCTAGCCGATCAACTAAAAACCAAATAACCAAACCACTTTCCCTTATCATTCTAAAGTGGGGGCACCTCCTTTCTAAATATTCACCTTTCTAAAATGGGGACATCTTTCTCCCAAAGATCAACACTCTTATATCAGGCTGACTCTTTATAGGTTTGAGGTATCTGATTATTGCATAATCATTTGCATTATTGCATTAAACAGACTCATGAATCATGATAGATCTTTAAATCCAAACTCTCGAAATAAGATCATCAACCTGATTAATCTGAGTCAATCTCTTTTCAAGAATCAATCTCAACCTCAGGATCATCATAATTCCTACTAGATAGGATCACCACTTTATCGATTCCTACTAGACAAGGTCAATTTCTTTCTTACCAGACAGGATCATCATTATTCCTACTAGGTAGAATCACCACTTTGTTGATTCCTACAAGACACGGTCACTTTTTTTCCTATCAGATAAGATCATAATTATTCCTATCAGATAGTACCACCACTTGGTTGATTCCTACAGACAGGGTATCTTTCTTTTCTACCAGACAGGATCATTATTATTCCTACTAGATAAGATTACCACTTTATCTATTCTTACCAAACAGGGTCACTTGCTTTACTACTAGACAGGATCATCATTATTCCTACTAGATAGGATTACTATTTCACCAATTTCTACCAGAAATGGTTGCTTTCTTTCCTACTAGACAAGATCATCATTATTCCTACTAGCCAGTTCCTACCAGATAGGGTTGTTTTCTTTCCTACTAGATAGGATCATTATTATTCTTAATAGATAAGATCACCATTTTATTGATTCCTACCTGACAGGGTTGCCTTTTTTCCTACCAGACGGGATCATCATCATTCTTATCATATAAGATCACCATTTTATCTATTCCTACTATAAAGGATCGCTTTATTTCCTACCAAATAATATCATCATTATTTCTACCAGACAAGATTACCATTTTATCGATTCTTATTAGACAGGGTCACTTTCTTTCCTACTAGATAAGATCATCATTCTTGCCAGATAGGAACATTATTTTTAGCTCCTACCAAAAAGCACAACTACCAAATGCTACCAGCCGCTAAATCTCCCAAATATACCAAAGGCATCTTCCTTAAAATTTAACCACACCTTTCATCCAAATGTTTAAACTTTGATTTAGACATTAATTTGGTTCATTTTACCATCTCTCATCCTTGGATTCACTATCATCAGAATCACCTTTTAGTTAAGAAAATTCTGATGATGAGACAACTGTGAACTCTTAATTTTGCACTCTCCAATATGCATTTGAACCTTAGAAGCACTTAACCTTGGTAAACAAACCTCCAGAAGCCAAAAACTCTCAAAATAGGAAAATCAGCAAAAACCAAAACATATCTCTTTGACATTTAAAACCCCTTTAAATCATCTGAAACTAAATAATGAATAAATACAACTGGAGTTGCAAAAAACGGATGAAAAAAAGATGAATCGAGTGAAATAAGGCTAGCTACCGCACAAGGTTGCACAACCTTATATGGTACTATTGCAGAGGCCTCTATAATGCCTTAAAAGCCTGTGCAGCAACTCAAATGATTTTTCTTTTTTTTTTTTTTTTTGTGATCCCACATCGGAACTTCAGTGTTTTCTTCCACCAGCATTCCCTCTATATATAAAGGATCTCTCTACAGTCCAGAACATCAACTTTGGGAGCTAAAAAGCCTTTGCATCAAGTAAACCACTCTAGTTCTAAGGCTTTTCTTTTCTTTTACTTTGTATTTGCTCCTTGCTTTGCAAAGCGAGTTGGGGGGTTTCTCTTTAATTCCTACCCGACAAGTCAAAGGCTTCCCACCCTCCTATTCAAGGCATGTCTATTGCCCAAGGCTTGTATCCACTATCTAAGGTTAGCCATCGCCTACCATCTAAAGCAAGCCACGATGCCCTCTTAGGCTAGCCACCGCTCACCATTAGAGGCAAGCCATCATGCTGTCTAAAGGTAGTCGTCACCCGCCATACAAGGTAAGTTTCTTTTCCTTTTCTCTCCCTTTTTCTTTATTTTATTTATATTTTCCCTCCTTGGGATTTGTGATCTAAGGCTCCTTGCCTAATTCTTGATTCACGAAGGTAGTTAATTAGAATCTAACTTAATTAACTCCACTTGGTAGTCAATTGGTTAAATCAATCAACTTAACCCTCATTCAATCAATCAATCAAAAGATGATAAAATGGCTAGGCTAAACTAACCCCTTTGCAAGAAAGGAGAACTACGTGGGTTTTGATTCTCATTCAAAGGGATACGCAGGCATGTTTGGTTTAAGCATTGAATCTAATTAAAACTAACCAACTCTCCCCCCAATATCACCTTCTTCACTTGCTTTTATTTTATTTTCTTTTACTTTTTTATTAGGCTTAGTTTGGAGAATGTATGACTTCCCTAGAACCCATAAGGGCTAGAGAAGGTAACCCCTAAGTTTGGGATTTTATTGTAATATTAACTTTCTTTTATTTTGAATCTTAATTGTGTACTTACTTTATTATGGAATAGATGAGTTGAACGATCATGCATCTTAAATTGTTCATGAAATATATTTTTAGTTACTCTTATATTAAATGGTCAAACTTATTTTGTTAAAATAAACCAAAAACCTAGTCCCCAAATCCTCTTTGATTTTAAAACTATTGATCTTTTCCTTAGGGTAATAATTGGAGTCAATATGGGTTTTTTCTTTATATTTTTCCAAATAAAAATAAATTAAAGTGGCAACTCTAAGAAACAATCTTCAAATTTATCAAAGATAAGCCTGAGGGCTTCCTCATAAGTTCTTTCCCAAATAAGCATTTTGATTCCTTTAGCGGATTGGACCGATGCTCGAGAGAGGCCTGACAATATCCAATGTCTCTTATAACTTTTACCAAAACCTCAATGTAAATTGAGTACTTCTATTTGATATGATGGACACAAGTACGCCATGCAAGCTCATAATCTTATTAAATATAACTATGCATATTGAGCTACTGTGTAGGTTGTCTTGACTTCTATGAAATGAGCTGACTTAGTCAATCTATCAAATATAACTCATATAGAGTCATAGCCCACAAGTCTTTAGTAATCCAACTATAAAAATCTATTGTGATGCACTTCTATTTCCACTTGGGTAGCTTAATCTCTTATAATAGGCTAGATGGCTTTTAGTGTTCAAACTTGACTTATTGACTTGTCAAACATGAAGACACACATTTAGCCACATCTTTCTCCATCCCAAGCCACCAATAGCAACTCTTTAAGTCATGATACATCTTAGTTGTGCTTAGATGTACACTATATGGTGCTTAATGGATCTTTTTCATAATCTTCTCTCGAAGTTCATTTACATTTAAAACACATAACTTTTCCCTATGCATCAACACATCATCTCTCAACTGAACTCTATTATTTAACCCATTTGAACTTTTCTCTTCAATTTCATAAGTGAGGGATTCTTATTTTGCAATGCCCTAATCTCATCAATTAACTTAGGCTTCACTTTAAAAGTGATCAATCAATACTTGAGATCCAAAAACCTCAAATTGCAACCCTTTTAATTGTTTCACCAATGACCTCTTGCCAACTACAATGTGAGCTAAACTTCCTTTAGATTTTCTACTTAAGGCATCCGTTACTACATTAGCCTTACTCAAATGATAAAGGATTTGACAATCATAATCCTTGAATAACTCCACCCATCTTCTCTGCTTTAACTCTAAATCCCTTTGCTTCAAGATGCACTAAAGGCTCTTATGATCATTTTAAATCTCACATTTCTTGCCATAAAGATAATGCCTCTACATCTTAAGAGTAAAGATAACTGTTGCTACCTCTAGATCATCCATAGGGTAATTCATCTCATACTTCTTCAATTGTCTCTATGCATATGCAATTACCTTACCATCTTACATAAGTACACATTTGAGTTCCACTCTTAAACCATTAAAATATATTGCAAAGCCCTCTAATCCTTCTAGTAATGCAAGTACCAAAGCTATAGTGAGATAAGTCTTGAGTGTCTGAAAACTCTATTCACATTCATCATCCCAAAGGAACTTCACCTTCTTCTTAGTTAATTTGGTCAATGGTGCAACTATCTTGGAGAAATCCATAACAAATCTCTTATAATAGCCTGCCAAGCTAAGAAAACTACTCACTTTTATCATACTCATGGGTCTAAGCCAACCCAACACTACTCCAATCTTCTTACAATCCACATGAATGCCATCTTTACTTACCATATGTCCTAAGAAACACACATGATCAAGCAAAAACTCACACTTTGACAGTTTAGCATACAACTTGTGCTCCCTCGACATCTGCAATGCTATCGTCAAATGCTCTTCTTTACTCTTAAATAGATAAGAATATCATCAATGAAAACAATGACAAACTTATCAAAATATGGCTTGAAAACTCAATTTCTCAAATCCATAAATGCTATTAGAGCATTGGTCAATATAAATGGTAACATTGTGAACACATAATTACCATATCTCATAATAAAAGCAGTATTACAAATGTCTTCATTCTAAATTATGAGTTGATGATAGCCCGGTCTAAGATCAATTTTGGAGAAGTGACTTGCATTTTGCAATTGATCAAACCAATTGTCTATCCTTAGTAAGGGATATTTGTTTTTGATAGTCACCTTGTTCAACTGCTTATAATTGACATATAGCCTAAATGAACCATCCTTTTTCTTTATAAAGAGAACTTGTGCACCCTATGGTTAATTGCTCAATCTTATAAACCCCTTATCCAATAAATCTTGTAACTAAATTTGTAATTCCTTTGAATCTATAAGTGCCATTCTATAAGGAGGAATGGATATCGATTGTGTATCAGGAAGGAGCTTAATGCTAAATTTAATCTCCCTTTCATGTGGCAACTTTGGCAACTCTTCTAGAAATACATCTACAAACTCACTAACTATTGGTATCTATTGTACCTCTTTAAGAGTCTCCCTCACATCAACCACATATGCCAAATATCCTTGACGGCCTTTCCTCAACAGTCTTATCACCCCAATAGTTGAAATCAAGTTGGAAAGTACATCACTTTAATCCCCTTGAAACACAAATCTATTCTCATCTTATAGCTTGAACTCTATCTTATTCTCATGGCAATCTATATGCATGTGGTACTTAGATAACCAATCCATGCCAAGAACTACATCAAACTCTAGTACTTCCAACTCAATCAAATCCATTGGAAACTTCTTCTCCTCAATCTCTACTATGCAAGATGGATACACATGATACATATCTATTGTTTCCCTTAAAGGTATGGACACTTCTAAAGGAATGCTCATGAGTTCTCTACCCTTTCCCAATCTTTAAGCAAAACATTGTGAGAAAAAAGAATGTATCACACCGAGTCAAATAAAACTCTAACTGAAACATCTTGTATAGGAAGAATATCTATCACTACAGTGTTGGAGCACAGGCCTCCTGCTGATTAAGAGTAGATACTCTACCTTTACCTCTTCGCTTTGCTGCTTAACTGGTTCGGGTGTTTGACCTTGTCCTTTTCCTCTACCCCTTGAACTCATGTTATTAAGCCTAGTTATCTACACTATAGGCTTGAAAGTAGCATGTGCATTTTATTGGTCACCCCATAATGTACAACTATTAATAAAGTGGCTTACTTGTCCATACTTGTAACAAGTCTCATTGTTATTCTGCATACCCCAATATGTTTTGAGCCATAAGTATCGCAAGTAGGATGGTTATAACTTTGCTGCTCATGTTTAGGTGTAGAACTAGTAACTAGAGCAAAAGCCATTGATGCCTCTCTAGTCTATCCTTTACTCTAACTACCTCCCTTATGCTGACTCTAAATTATAGTAAAAGTAGCAAGTTTAGTTGTCTTCACTCGGAAACTATTCCCTTTATCCTTGCCTGATTACTTGAACCATTAGGCTTATTTTTGTTCCTCTATTCTATCTGATTTATGTTCCTTATGCTTGGACTCCATTTGCCTTATTAATTAATATGGGCAAGGAAGCAAGCTCAATGGTACATAGGGCATTATGCAAAGGCATAGTCAAATCCCTTCGAAATCTCCTGATCTTAATTACTTCTGTATGTACCACATCATAGGCAAATTTATTTAACTGGTTAAACTCATTAGCATATTCAAATATAGTCATGCCTTATTGATTCAAACTTTCAAACTAGGCAATGTTCTCTCTTTCCCCTTCTAGCAAGAACTCATATATCATGTCCTGCTTGAATTGCCCCTATGTTAGGGGAATCTCATCATACAATTTGTTCTCTACCTTTTGTTGAAATAAACTCCATGCATTATCTTTCAACAAAAGCCCCACTAACTTGATTGGCCCTAGTGTCAAAGCATGGTAATCATCTCAATTGCTTATAGGAACCTATATGGTTCTTCTCCATCTTCCCTATGAAATTCCAAAAGTCCCATCTTTAGAAAACTATACATACTTACCCCACCACCATCAATTACTCTCCTAGCTATGTGCTTAGGAACAAGAACATTCATAAGAGTTAGTGGTGCTGGCATTCTTTACTAGACTAGAGCAAAAGGAGGCAGTGGTGCTACTTTAGCTTCTTGCTGCCACATTGGTGCTACATCAGCTTCTTACTGCCATATTCTCCTCAACTCATAAAATTCATGGCATGGTCCTTCATTCTCACACCTTAAATCCTTATTATCCCTTTGTGGCTCATTAGCCTCTTCTATTGACTCGACGTCTAGCCCTTGGTCACTCAAGTGGTTCCTTACAGACACAAGTGGCATTCGAAGCCAATTTTGGTGCAACTACATCTTTAATAGGTACTCCTCTTGGTCTTCCCCTTCTTTTCAATGGCATATATAGCACAAACAAACACACAAAACAGTTTTTAACTTAAGAGGGGTAATGAGGATCTATACATAAAAGATGACTTCAATTGACATAGAGGAAATTTCCTATGCTCTATGGTACTCATATACTCTATGACACATATAGTCTAAACTAGACTTAACCTTATGCTCTAATACCAACTTTATCATAGACCAACTTCCCAATAGTGATGGTCCTAAGGTATGGGTAGGCATAAGGCCTTCAAAAACCCATAAAATCCACTTGACATACAATCCCAATGGCATCACAACAACTGGTATCACATACACATTCCCAAGATCTCAATATGAATAATTATACAACTAATGCGTGTCATCTACATGCATATACTCATAATCATATAAGTCCTATATCATTCTCATAAAATATAGCAATACAATAACATCATTCAATGTTGCCCTTAGGTTAAAAAAATATCCTTCTTAATACTCATGGAGTTCTAAAATGTGCTTTAGTTACAAATAATAAGTGGAGACTTTATGTTGATCAAGATGGTTCTTTAGGAAGAAAGGATGCCTAAAGAACCATACTGATAAACTCTAATCTCCTAAAAAACATAAATAATCAATAATAAGATAAAGCAATGAGTAAAAAATTTACTACAATACTTGTGAGGCTAGGTTACACAAGGCTAGTTCATAAGGATGGTAATGGCTCATACATATTAAATGGGTTCACATAGCTTATAAGGATGACATCACAAAGATTATTCAAGATGGATTCATTCTCGTAAAGTTTTAGAAATAAAGGCACTTTGTTAGTATATTCCCCTCGTAATAAAAAGTTGAGGCTCGATTAGCATACTCTTTTTTGCAATAAAGGTTTATTAATATACTCTTCCTCGTAATACATGAAACTGATCGGGTTTCATGACCTATGACAATTTACACTTTCTAAATAGGGGTAGGATATTATACTATATCCATTAGGTTATAATGTGCACAATAATTGATGATTAAGCGACACCAATAGGAGATTTCTATTCCATTAAAGGATATCAAAATATGAATAAGAAATATTTAGATTCACATACTCATATACACAGAGATTATTATAATCAAATAAATTTAAAGGTTCACATGGTTCTCATAAGCAAATAAGAGTTTATAGGATTCTCATGAATAGAGTAGCTCAATTATTCACATAAGTTCTCATACTTATGGTAGTTCATCAAATGAATAGGCATTTAGCATTTAGAATTCAAATACAAGAATAGTAGTATATTTTATAGTCACCTTTGTTAAAAAATTACTTAAGGAACTATCTATCACATCAACTCTTAAGGATCATCATATCTATCACCCACGTCATAGTGCCTTATAGATTGAGCTATACACATAAACACATACAAATAACAATTATATATATATATATATATATATATATATATATATATATATATATATATATATATATATATATATATATATATATATATATATATATATATATACAAGCTCTTATAAACATTCTACACATGCTACACATTCTAGTCTCACCTTAGACTAAGACCAACATGATGAAAAGAGAAGAAATTTAAAGCCCAAACTTGCCTCTTGAAAATGTGTTTCAATGGTGATGAAAAACAATGAAATCTTGAAACCCTTAGATTCTTAAATGAAGTAGATGAAGCAATAAATAATCTTCCTTAGTGTTTATTATAAGTGAGTTCTATGTTTCTCTTAAAGATTTAGGGTTTAGAACCCAAAAATCATGAAAAATGAGCTGAAATGGGTCTTAAATCCTTATATAAAGATGACTTCTTAATTCATAGTCATGAATCAAAAGCTCATCATTTGAATCTCAAAGTTCATAGTTATGAATTCATAATTCACCATAATGAATCTCATTCAGAAGCTTCCTCAACTTTCTCCAACTAGATTACCACCATTAGTTTAGAGTTCACCACCATGAATTCCAAGTTCATGGCTATGAATTCAAAATTCACCATCGTGAATCTAGAGCTCACAGCCCTAAACCTTATCCAGTGGCTATTGTCTCACATTTACTACCATGAACTTCAAGTTCACAGACATGACTTCCCTAAAACTAGCCCACCAAGCAAAATAAAAGCCAAACATCCAAAGTTCAACACTTAACTTACTCATCCACTTAAGATGCAACTCATAACACAAGAATATACATGATACTCAATTCATAACTCATACCTATGACCAAATGAATGCATATACAAACTTGGGGTATTACAATACAAACTTAAAGATATCTTTAGTTAGTCATATTATGCAATGGATAAAAAAAAAAGTTACTAATTATTCCTCAAATTCAATTTATCTATCTATATATTTTTTTCAATTATTATGGATGCTTCATATATAACAAAAAGGAGATAAACATAGTTACTAAAAGATATATATTTATATAAATGATGTTGGTACATGAAAGTGCAGCCAATATGGTCTGTAAAGACCATACACAAAATTTATGAGAAATATTTAGTAATTTAATACATTTGCATTGATGATACTACAAAAAATTTAGAAGTAAATCCCATCCTCAACTGCAAAATAATATTAATTTGCCCCATAACTCAACCTTTGCATAGCCACCATATATTACAGTACCAGCATCATAAATAACCACTACTTTCCACTAAAATGCCATAGCATACCCACAGCTAACCCCAAATAAATGATAAGCTTCAAAATACTTATATTTTCTCTTCTTTCCTCTCTATTTCTCTATAATAATGCAAATATACCAATCCACAAATGGTTCACTCCACTGCAGCCCTTCTCTATTGAGTTATCTCATAATAATGTTCTCTTTCTTTAAATTAAAATTTTCATCAAGCAACTCCTTCAGAATAACTGTCAATCTCAAATTTAAAGGCTTATCATTCTATTTAAAGAATCGACAATGACATTCCTCCCAACAGCAAATTAACTACTTTTTACTACCCTATACTCATCTGTATAATGAATGCATTATCAGAACAATAATCATAGCAAATACCAGCAATTATCTTATTTTCCACCTCGAGCATGTATAAAAACTTCTTTTAGGATTCAAATTGCTCCATGACACATTTTGAATATTTCAGCATGTAAACACAAACTAGATCAGAACTCTCATGCTCATAATCTGGTCTATTTATTCCTTGCCTTTGAGAGACCGATGATAAATTTTGGGTTGAAGATGAAGAAGAATATGCAAACATATTATAACAATCAATTTGAATTAAGAAAGGAGAAGGTCAATTACGGATTTGAAGTTGTTGTGTTGGATTTGGAGGAATATATATTAATTATTTTTATTTCATTACATAAGGGTACAGAATATATATTAATTATTAATTAATATTTTTATAATCAAATATATTGTTATTTTTAATATATTATTTTATTATTATTGGCGGTTGTGTTGGTTAAAAAAAATCTCAACGGCTTAATTGATCTTTTTAGAAAACCTCAAGAAATAAATTGGAACTTAATCTAAAAATAGGTGAACTTGAAAAAAAAAAAAACTAGTTTGAAATGAAAGGTTGTTGAATTTGACACCAAAAGAAAATATCAAATTGGTGGAAAGAATACGCTACTTTTGACTTTTGTGACAAAAGAACAAAAATATATTAATGGAACAATTATTTAGAATCTTTAATCGAAAAAAGAAATTCTGCATTCTTTTAAAAAAAACTTCAATTGTGCTATAAAACTTGATATGCTAAAAGCTTATGATAAGGTGGATTGAGGATTCTTGGTAGTAGTTTTGGAGAGAATGGGCTTCTCATAACATTTTATCACTCTAATCAAACAGTGTATTACTGCTGTTAATTATGCTATGTCAATTAACAGTAAATCTTCTCAATTTTTCCATCCAACCAAAAGGTTGAGGTTGTGGGATTCCTTATCACCATATCTTTTCTTATTAGTGTCTAATGCTTTGGCTACCCTTATAAATGATGCTGTAAATAGAGGGGTTCTTAACGGCTACAAAGTTAATAGATCTAGGTCTAGAATTACACATATACTTTTTGCTGATGACACAATTATGTTTAGGTCTGCTTTAATTGATGAGATAACTAAATTTCAAAACATTTTGAGAATATATGAAAAGGCTTTTGGTAAAAAGATAAATCTAGCTAAAAACTTAGTCTTATTTAGTAATAATACTCCTATGGAGTTGAGAAATCAACTTTGTAGTTTACTTGGCATGAATCAAATGAATGGTAGGGAGAAATATTTAGGCTTACCTGCATAATGGGGTAGATAAAAAACAGGAGCTCTTGAATTTTAAATACAAAAAGTCAAAGACAAAATCCAAAATTGGAAGCACAAACTATTATCTTATACTAGGAGGGAAGTTTTAATTAAAGCTTGTTTATCAGCTATTCCAAATTATATAATGTCTTGTTTTCTGCTTCCAAAGGGCATTTGTAAAAAACTAAATGGCATGTGAGTAGTTTCTGAAGGAAATCAAATCAGGAGAAGAAAGGAATGGCTTTTGTGAGCTGGACTTCCATGTCTAAATCAAAATTTAGAAGAAGACTGGGGTTTAGAGAATTTGAACTATTCAATCTAGCTCTTTTAGCAAAACAGGCATAGAGGATAATAACTAATCCTGATTGTTTGTAGGTTAGATTATTAAAATCTATTTATTTTAACAATAGTGATTTTTGGCAGGCTAAAGAGAGCTCAAAAGATTCATGGAGTTAGAGAAGCATGATAGTAACTGGAAATATTTTGAAATCAAGAGCAAGGCTGAATATTCAAAAGGGTAGTGATACCAAATTTTGGCATGACCTATGGATACCTGACAACCCAACATTCAAGGTACACTCAGAAAGACCTCTCACTTTTTCTCCCTATTGGGTTTCTGATTTCATAAATGCTAATAGAGAATGGGATGTAAACCTCCTCAAGCAATATATATCTGATCATGAAGTTAGAAAGATCTGTAGAATTCCCATTGGAGCAACAACAGTGAAAGATAATTGGTTATGGCATTGGTCCAAGAATGGAGCTTTTTCTGTGAAATTGGTTTACAGGTGGCTCATTAGAGAAAGGGAGAGCACAGAAGCTTCATCTAGTCATTTTGTCACTCTTCATGCTTCACCAAAACTATGGAAATCAATTTGGCTAGTAATTTGCATCCAAAACTAGCCAATTTTATTTGGAGAGCAATAACGGGTGCACTAGCAACTAAAGACCAATTATTTAAGAGAAAATTGGTTGAAGACCCCATTTGTGATGTTTGTCACTAGGAGAAAGAGTCTATTGAGCATCTATTGCTTTATTGTAACCAAGCTAGAGCTACTTGGTATGGCTATGAATGGAATTTCTGTACTACATCTAATAATTCTTTCTGCTTTGCAGATTGGGGGAGTAAAATGTATGATCAGTTACAGCAAAATGGTGATTCAGAAGCTCCCATGAAACTAGCAGTCTATTATTGGGTGATAGGAAGCAACGAAATAGACTAGTCTTTCATAAACAGTCCATTGAAATGGCTAAAAGACAAATCCAAGAATATAAATGTCTTCATATTAGAGACAATCAAGATTCTATTGGTGAATGTTGTCGCCTGCAACCAAATTAATTCTATCTTTTCAAAATAAAAATATGCAGTTAATGGTAAGAAAGAGTCGATCCCATGAGGAGTTTTAGTTATGGCAAAGTAAATCACAGCAATAGGATAAAAGGAGGGGGGGGGGTTTGAATGATAAGTCAATGAAATAAAATAGAATGAACTAAACAAGTATTTATATAGAAGAATCAATAGAAAACTGACCTTGGTCTTCCACACTTTCCACCAATGGAATTCGTTTGATCATTGACACATAAGGTTTGATAAAATTCCTTTCAAATATTTGTTGTGATAGAAATCTATCTGTTTTTCCTTATGTTTATTTAAGTAAAAACATGTACTTTACTCAAACCTTAACAATTGATAACCTTAAGTACGACGAAAGATTTAACCAAAGATTAGTATTAAGAATTAGAAAAACCAACAAGCAAAACCAAGTAACACACGGTGCTACCTGTAATTGAGATGAATGTTCTTTCAAAAACACAAGTTTCTTACGAAGTAAACTTTAAATTTTTATTACTACTAGTGATTAAAGAGGTTGCACTTTTACGTATGCTAACATTTAATCTAGCAAATAACCATTTCAATTTCTAAGCTAATGTGCACCTTAGAAAGAAATAAAAATCAGTTATAGAAATAATCACAAAAGGACATTCAATACTTGGAAAAGAAATTACTATCAATAAAAACAAGAAATCTCACAAACAAAATTCACATTGGCTTTAAGTGCTTCAGCCAAGATAAAGAAATTTAGCCACTAAAGGCCATGAAAACTAAACTGCTGTAAAAGAAGGAAAAGAAAATAAAACTCTAATATTTTTCCTAAGAATAACTGATGATTTCTATCTCTGACCTTCTCCCTATTTATAATATTTTCTTCCCTAATCTGCTCTACAAAGTATCCCCAAAAATCAGCTAACAGCCCTTATTTTTCAAAATACAATCAGATCTTTTTATCTAATTTCAAAATATTTGAATTCAAATACTGGCAGTTGCGTATTTCCCTTGAACATGCCCATGCCTTAGCAAAAACTTCCACTTGCACGTGCCCATGCCTTAATAAAACTGATTCTTCTGGCAACAGTTACATGATTCTCCATATTTTGTGCTAAATCTTGACTTTTCTATTTTTATAGCACCTAACAAGAAAAAGACAGTAAATGCACTAAGTTACCATGTTATTTACAATAGTAAAAAGGAATTAAGACTAAAAATAATAGCAATATAAAGTCTTATCAAATTCCCCCACACCATTCTTTTGCTCATCCTCGGGCAAACCATATCTACTTCTCACAACAGACTTTACCAATTCATTTCTCATTAATTCAAAAAGAATACACACCTCAAAATTCATACCAATTAAGATTGAAATCACAACATACACCATAACTGAACTTCAAAGGGATATACACAAGAACTCTCAAATGAAATAATCAAATTCAAAAGCTTGTAAGAAGTTTTGCTGAGTTCCTAACAATTGTCACTCAAGTCACTCATGTGTTTGATGATTTAGTGTTTCGCTCAGACTTTTCAAATGTGAATAATCTACCATAAGCTTGCTTATACACCAAATCTCCATCACTGAAAAATACACACATGCATAAATCAAAAGGACTTTTATTACGGTTGTAATGGGGTTATGGGTTCAGGTTTGAAACAAGGGTTTTTTTTTTTTTGGGTGAAAAACCATGAAATTATAGTAAGACATTATTTCTGAAAGAACTATAAAGCAAAATGAAGATCACTTCTAAAGACGAATTTCTATTTTAAAGCATAAAAACATTTTTGCTGAATTTCTTCTCTTTTTTTTTATATATATATATTATATATCTATGTTTTTGAACAAACATTCAGCAATAGATTTTTTTTTTATTTTTTTTTTCTTTTCATCAATAAGAGCATATTTATAACCTTAAAGTGATCTTTAAACAAAAATAAAAATGTAACAATAATTCCTTCTTTTTAAAACAAAATTATGTCATACTAAAACTCCATTGTTGGGTAAGAGATTTTAATGAAAAAGGTTAAGTTAAAAATTATCGGTTTAAATTCAAAGAAAGAAGGGTTAAAAGGTTGAAAAGGGGTAACTAAGGATAATTTATTCGAGCAGGCTATTTAAGGTCAAAGGCTAAACAAAGAAGGCCTTAATCATATTCATGCAAGTACATATTGGTGTGACCTCAAAATGGTTCAAAGCAAGTTCAAGAGATATATTCACAAAGAAAAAGTATCACACAACAAGAAAAATATAAATTGATATGAATATTTCAATCTTTTATTTGCTCAAAAGGTCACAGGCTAAATCAATTCACCTCTACTTCCTATAATACTTTTTTATTTTTTTCAAAATTCAGTTCAATGTGTATCCCCTATCAATCAATTCACCTCTACTTCCTACAATACTTTTTTTTTTTTTTCAAAATTCAGTTCAATGTGCATCCCCTATCAATTCAATCACTTAGTATATGTGACTCCCATACTTTATAAGCTAAATCTCTTAGTGTGTACTCAATTTGTTTTACACAAAATAGAATTGGCAAAAATTGCAAAATGAAAAGGAAAAATATGCCCAATTTAACTCTCCCCCATACCTAATCAAAACATTGTCCTCAATGTTATCATAATAACCATAAAAATAAATTCTGAAATTAAAAACAAAGAGGGATAAGAAAGCTTCTCTGGATTGATGGTGGGAGAGAAGTTGTTTAAAAAGAACTATGGAGTAGGTGGATGTGGAGGCTGAAAGCCCTGAGTAGCCTAGAAAACCATAAGATTTTGCTCCATTTTTGTTTTTTATCTCCAAGTCGAACTCACTTAGCAAGAGAATCCACTGTATGAGTCTTGGTTTTGCTTCTTTCTTTGTCAATAAATACCTAAGAGCTACATGATCTGAATAAACAACGACTTTAATTCCTAACAAATAAGAACGAAATTTTTCTAACGCAAAAACAACAGCTAGAAGCTCTTTTTCAGTTGTTGAATAATTCTTTTGTGCATCATTTAAAGTCATTGAGGCATAATATATAGCATGAGGTGCTTTCCCAACTCGTTGACCTAACACAGCTCCTACAGCATGGTCACTTGTGTTGCACATGATTTCGAAAGGTAGATTCCAATTTGGTGCTTAAATAACTGGAGTTGAAGTTAAAGCCACTTTCAAAGTGTCAAATGCAAGCTTGCAATTTGCATCAAACTCAAAGGCAGCATCTTTTTTGCAATAATTTGCATAAGGGCAAGGTGATACAAGAGAAATTTTTGATGAAGCGCCGATAGAAACCTGCATGACCAAGAAAAGAACGCACTTCCAACACATTTGTGGGGTAAGTTAATGATTGAATAACATCAATTTTTGCCTTATCTACCTCTATACCTTTAGATGACACTAAATGGTCCAAGACTATGCCTTGATCTACTATAAAATGGCACTTTTCAAAGTTCAAAACCAGGTTAGTTTCAATGCATCTTTGCAAAATCAGAGTTAAATTGTGCAGGCAAGTTTCAAATGAATCTCCATGAACAGTAAAATCATCCATGAAAATTTCCATAATATGCTCAACATAATCTGAAATATACTAACCGTACACCGTTGAAAGTAGCCGGTGCGTTGCAAGTCTCGAAAGGCATATGCCTATATGCAAAAGTTCCAAACGGGTAAGTAAATGTTGTTTTCTCCTGGTCTTCTGGGGCAATCGCTATCTGAAAATAGCCTGAAAAACCATCAAGAAAACAATAATATGCACATCCAGCCAATCTTTCTAACATTTGGTCCATAAAAGGTAAAGGAAAATGGTTTTTGCGGGTTACATCATTTAGTTTCCTATAATCTATAAAAACCCGCCACCCATTTTGAACACGGGTAGGTACTAATTCATCATTTTGATTCCGTACCACTATGATACCTGTCTTTTTCGGAACCACTTGAATTGAGCTTACCCATTTACTATCCAAAATTGGATAGATTACACCAGCTTGGAGCAACTTGAGAATTTGCTTTTTTACCACCTCCATCATAGGTGGATTGAGCCTGCGTTGTGGTTGCCAAATTGGTTGAGCCCCTTCCTCCAGCAAAATTCAATGCATACAAGTAGAGGGACTTATCCCTTTTATGTCCGCAATGGTCCATCCTATAGCGGGTTAAGTTGCTTTAACAACTCCACCAACTTTCTTTCTTGTTCTGCATTCAGTTTGTTAGAAATTATCACTGGTAAAGTTTGCTCTGGACCGAGGTATGCATACTTAAGATGAGTTGGAAAGGGTTTCAAATCTACCTTTGGTGCCTGCAAAACAAAAGGAACTAACTTTTCGTTAAGCGTGGGAATGCCTAATTCTATGTTGAACTGGTTACCTGACTATTTGAGTTCTAAAAATTCATTCATTTCTGCTACTGCCTCCTGCAATTCTAGACTCTAGCTCAGTTTATCATTTTCTTCCTTAAGGTGTTCACAGTTGCTATCTCTAACATATCTCTTCCCTCAAGATTAAAAACATCCTATACTAAACAATCAATTACATCAACTGAATACACAGGATAATCAACATCAGGATATTTCATAGCATCATAGATGTTCATTTGAACAATTTCTCCATCAAATTCCATGATAAGAGTACCTTTATCAACATCTATTTTTATTTTGGCAGTTTTTAAGAATGGTCTTCCTAACAAAATAGTTGCTGGTTGGTCATTATTTCCCATGTCAAGAACATAAAAATCAACTGGGAAAATTAATTTATTTACTTGGATAAGAACATCCTCAACAAGACCCATAGGATAAGCATTTGATCTATCTGCCAATTGAATTACAACTCTAGTTTTTTCTGAAGGTCCTAGATTGAGAGCCAAATAAATAGAATAAGGCATTACATTAATTGAAGCTTCTAAGTCAAGCATAGCCTTTTCTATTTTAGTATCACCAATTGTACAAGGAATGCAAAACATACCTGGATCTTTGCATTTTCCTAGAAGATTTCTCTAAATGATGGTTAAAATATTTTTCCCCACCTTTACCTTTTCAGGCTCTTTCAATTTTTGCTTTCTTTTTATTGTGCAAAGTTCCTTTAAAAACTTTGCATAACGGGGAATTTGCTTAATTGCATCAAAAAGAGGAATATTTATTACACACTTGCTAAAAGTCTCATGTAATTTAGAATTATGATCAATTTTTTGGTTTCCTTTCAAAGCATTAGGAAAAGGTGGCTCAATGTTATACTCAACCAAAGGAAAAGAAGAAGGTTTACCTTCTAACTCACCATTTTTCAAGAGGTCAGAATTTTTTACCTCTTTTCCTTGTGATTTGTTAGTGGGCATCACCTTTGTTGGTTGTTCCACTTCCTTTCCACTTCACAATAAAATTGCACTTGCATTCTCCTTTGGATTGATTACTGTTTGAGATGGTAGTTTGTTCGAACTTTGCGCGTCCAAACAACTTATGGCAGTAGCTATTTGGCTCATCTGGTTCTCTAAATGTTAGATGCTGGACTTTGTCTCTTGCTGAAATTTAAGAGTGTTAGAAGCTAAAGATTTTACAATATCCTTAAGAGACATACCTGAATCAGATGTTTACACATGTTGTTGCTGTCTGGGCTGAAATGACGGCCTGAATTGCTGGTGATTACCTGCTGGTTGGTTGACTTGTGCATTCCCAAACTGAAGGTTAGGATGATCCTTCCAACTTGGGTTATATGTGTTCGAATATGGGTTATAATTGCGCTAGGGCTGACCATAAAAATTTTCAACAGCATTCACTTTAGCTGACTCTTCTTGGAGTGTCGGGCACATGTCTGTTGGATGTCCAACAGTCGAATAGATTTCGCAAGCTTTGGCAAATTATGTTTTTTCTATTGCCATTTGACGAAAAAGAGAGGTAAGATCATTAATACGCTTTTCAAGTGAAGAAACATTTACCTCATTCACTTGCTCAGATGGTTGGTTCATTCGAGTTCCAAATTGTTGTGAATTTGATGCCATGTTAGCGATCAAAGTACGAGCTTCATTGGGTGTTTTATCAACCAACGCGCCTCCACTAGCCGTATCAATCATACTTCTATCAATTGATAGAAGTTCATCATAAAAGTATTGAATGAGGAGCTGGTCACTTATTTGATGGTGTGGACAGCTTGCACAAAGCTTTTTGAAACACTCCCAATACTCATACAACGACTCACCGCTATGTTGTCTTATACCGCAAATGTCCTTTCTAATGTTGGCAGCCCGTGAAGCTGGAAAAAATTTTCCCAAGAATTATTTCTTCATCTCATTCCATGTGGTAATACTCCTAGCTGGAAGATAATAAAGCCAATCTCTTGCATCTCCCTTAAAAGAAAAAGGAAAAGCTCTCATCTTGATTTGCTCTTCGGTTACTCCATTCGGCTTCGTTCCTGTACAAACCATATGAAATTCTTTGAGATGCTTGTGAGGATCCTCACCTGCAAGACCATGAAATAATGGTAAAAGATGAATTAATCTAGATTTTAATTCAAAGGTTGCATTAGTATCCAAGTTAGGAAAAGTAATGCAATAGGGTTATTGATTTAAATCTGGAGCAGCAAGCTCTCTTAAAATTTGGTTGACAGCCATGTTCTCAGTTGCTTCAGGTGCTGGAAAGTTAATTTCTATAGCCCCAAAATCAAGTTCGGTCCTTGCTAACTCAGCCTCAAAGGTCGGTGATGAATTGGATGGTAAAGTTGCAGCTGTCAGATTTGATTTCTTGAGTTTAGTCGCTTTTCACAGCTGTTTGGCTATCTTCTCTATCTCTAGATCAAATTGAAAATCCTTTTGCCGTGACGAATGCGTACTATCCATAAACCATAAAACTCCCCGGCAACCAAATTAATTCTATCTTTCCAAAATAAAAATATACAGTTAATGGTAAGAAAGAGTCGATCCAATGAGGAGTTTTAGTTATGGCAAAGTAAATCACAGCCATGGGATAAAGGGGGGGGTTTGAATGATAAGTAAATGAAATAAAATAGAATGAACTAAACAAGTATTTATATAGAAGAATCAATAGAAAACTGACCTTGGTCTTCCACACTTTCCACCAATGGAATTCGTTTGATCATTGACACATAAGGTTTGGTAAAATTCCTTTCAAATATTTGTTGTGATAGAAATCTATCTATTTTTCCTTATGTTTATGTAAGTAAAAACATGTATTTTACTCAAATCTTAACAATTGATAACCTTAAGTACGACAAAAGATTTAACCAAAGATTAGCATTAAGAATTAGAAAAACCAATGAACACAACCAAGTAACACACGGTGCTACCTGTAATTGAGATGAATGTTTTTTCAAAAACTCAAGTTTCTTACAAAGTAAACTTTAAATTTTTGTTGCTACTAGTGATTAAAGACGTTGCACTTTTACGTATGCTAACATTTAATCTAGCAAATAACCATTTCAATTTCTAAGCTAATGTGCACCTTAGAAAGAAATAAAAATCAGTTATAGAAATAATCACAAAAGGACATTCAATACTTGGAAAAGAAATTACTATCATTAAAAACAAGAAATCTCACAAACATAATTCACAATGGCTTCAAGTGCTTCAGCCAAGATAAAAAAATTTAGCCGCTAAAGGCCATGAAAACTAAACTTCTGTAAAAGAAGGAAAAGAAAATAAAACTCTAATATTTTTCCTAAGAATAACTGATGATTTCTATCTCTGACCTTCTCCCTATTTATAATATTTTCTTCGCTAATTTGCTCTACAAAGTATCCCCAAAAATCAGCTAACAACCCTTATTTTTCAAAATACAATCAGATCTTTTTATCCTATTTCAAAATATTTGAATTCAAATACTAGCAGTTGCATATTTCCCTTGAACGTGCCCATGCCTTAGCAAAAACTTCCACTTGCACGTGCCCACGCCTTAGTAAAACCAATTCTTCTGGCAACAGTTACGTGATTCTCCCTATTTTGTGCTAAATCTTGACTTTTCTATTTTCATAGCACCTAACAAGAAAAAGATAGTAAATGCAGTAAGTTACTATGTTATTTACAATAGTAAAAAGGAATTAAGACTAAAAATAATAGCATTATAAAGTCTTATCATCTATTCCCAATCCTCACAATGAAAAACATTGGATTCCTCCTAATCCAAATGATATCAAGATTAATTTTGATGAATGTTTCAACAAATGAATAGGCTTAGCTTCAATGGCAGTTCTCATACGAGATCACTAAGGTAGATTAATTGATGGAGTGGGTTGTAAGAAGGAGACAAGATATGATTTAATAGCAGAAGCTGAAGCTTTTATTTAGGCTCTAAAATTTATTTAATTTGCTGGTTTCAAAAGAATTTTAGTTGAGTTAGATTGTAAACAACTTGTGGATGCTTTTTATGTTCCTGTTAAAACAAATGTTTGAGAGTTATAGTCTTTTATAGCAATAGCTAAAGAAGCCAACAAAGATTTTGATCTTTTTTCTTTTTGTTAGATTAGGAGAGAAGCTAATAAAGCTTCAGATTGGGTAGCTTGATGATAACTCTACATTCTTAGAGTTATTTTATGAGTTTAAACTTAGATTTTAGCTCAATTCTCAAGAATGCAATAATATTATTACCTATTTTGAGAAATAAATAGTTCTACAACTTATAAATAAATTATAACATATTTTAATTATTTTTTATTTTATTTTTGCAGATCAAAATGATGTCACAATGATGCAATAAAATAAATGATGTAAGCAATGATTCAAGTTTTCAATCCATGAGAAATAAATTCAATGGTTGGTTGCCAAAATTCAATGGTTGGTGGCCAACCTAACCATTTTTGAATATTGATGAAGGAATTCAATGGTTGGTGGCCAACCTAACCATCAATATTGAATTTTTGGTGTAAGAATTTTAATGAAACTTGAATTCTTCCACCAAACATGCCTATAAATACTATGCTTGGCAAAGGAAAATAGCATTAAGAAATCCATCAAAAAAATATTTAGAGAGAAAAAATAGATTAGTTTTCTTTTTTGTTATTTTTATCAAGAGAAGTTTTGGAGCTCATGTTCATCAAAGATTGTATCCCAAAAAGAGTTATTTCTAAACTTTACTCTTGAATTTAATTTTAAGTTGTTATTATGTTTATTGTTAATTTAATTGTTTCTTTCTTTTTAATTATGAGTAGCTAACTTTATTTTCTAGGATTTAGATGCAATGTTTTGATTTGCATATGATTATTTATATTTAATTGATTGGATTTGATTGTTAGAATTAATCTTTTATCTTAAGAACTTAATGCTTATAATTAATTGACCATTAATTGCATGATTTAAGATATTGTGTAAAGTAGCAAGAGTGGAAACACAATATTAGTTCATTAGGATAATTGACCTATGGAATGTATTGCTTAGAGATAAGAATACTTCTTTGTGATTTTTAAAAGGATTTCCATAAAACTTAATGGGTTTGTGTTAATTACTTATGATCACGAGAGTAGACGTAAGGTTAATATGAACACTCATGTTGTATCTTGAGAGAGAACATTATATAATGTAGGGAAATCTAATTATTAATTCCAGCAAAAATAATCCATCTAAAAATTATAAAAAAATCATATGTGATCAATTGATGAATTCTAAATCCTAAACCTTTAATCTTATTTCATATTTATCATCATTTATTTACTTGAATTTCATTTTAGTTTAAAATATAAATTCCCATAATTGATTTTCTAAATAATAGAATAATCTTAAAATTGGTACTTGACAAACCCTTCCTCATGATAACGATACTCACTCATCACTTTATTACTTGTAAACGATCTGTGCACTTGCAGAAATCGCGCAACAAGTTTTTGACACTGTTGCAGGGGAAGGCAACTTTTGACAATATCAATAGGTTGATATACTCTATTACTTTAGATTTATGTGTGTGTGTGTATATATATATATATATATATATATATATATATATATATATATATATATATATATATATATATATATATATATATATATATATATATATATATATATATATATATATATTTTGCAGATTTTTTTTAACTTTTATAAAAAAAAAAACAAAAGAACAATAAAAAAAAAAAAGGATGTCTTTCCACAACTAGTAATGGTGTGATGGAAGAATAATGCTAAATAGAGTAGCAAGCATGTATGGTGAGGATAATTTCAGTAAGTTAAATGCTAAAATTGATGCATTGGTTAACTTAATTGATAAAGTTAATGCTAATACTTTTATTTAATTCATGTTTGAGTTGTGATCTGTGTAGATAATCATTTGAATTCTGAGTGCCAATATGCAGAGCAGGTACACTTTTTCCCAAATTATAATAGGTATGAGAATTATCCATGTTCCAACATAAACAACTCAGGATGGAGTGACTATTCAAACTTTTCATGGGAAAACCAATGCGATCAAGGTAACAATTCATGGTATCCTTATCAATATGATTTTCAAGATCATGCACGATTTGAGGAGCACAGACCATCTTATCAAGCAGCATTGGAAAGATTCATAAATGCTACTCATGAATGATGTGAAAGATTGAAAGATAGGATAGATCAATGGGCTAGCCACAATACAAATGATGATGTACAAATAGAACAGTTCGCTAGTCCATTAGATACTCAAGGCCATGGTAACCTGACAAGCCAAATTGAAGAACATTCTAGAGAGCAATGCTTGGCAATTTCTTTAAGTAATGATGTAGAAGAGATGATTGATCTACCAGATACTTCAAGCAAGCAAGATAAAAAGGAAGAAGATGAGCCCAATTTGCCCAACAATTTCAAATATCCTTCTCTCATGGATAATATCTATGGAGTGGTTGAGATTGATAGGGAAATTGAAGAGGTATTTGAAAAAGAGAACTCAAAGGAAACTTTTTCAGTTTGTGTGGTGAAAATAACACCAAATATGCCAGACCATAGAGAATATCAATTTGATAACTTGGAAGAAAAGAAGAAACATTCACCACCATCAACTGAGCACTCACCAACTCTTGATTCAACACCACTACCTTCTTATCTCAATTTCTTAAGAAAATTCAAAGTAAGAAAAAGAGCTAGTTTGAAAGTTTTTGGAAATTATGAGTCTAATTATAAAATATTAAATAATTCCTATCTTAACCTTTTTCCATGCAGGCTCAAATCAAGCTGGCTTGACTCATTAAAATTGGCAAAAGTCTATCTTTTCGTGATTATCAGGATGATATACTTTGTGTATTATCCTCCATAATAAAGATCTAGCTATAGTCAAGTTAAAGACTATAAATTAAGCACTTTTGGGAGGCAACCCAAATTTCTAACTTTTTTACTTCTTTTCAATTTTTTTTGCTCTTTTGTTTGTTTCGTTCTATTTTAATTTTGCTTTAGTGTTGTTTGTGAGTTATTAAATAGCTTATTAGGAGGAAACCCAAGTTTTTTCTTTATTAGGTTTCTTTTATTTCTATTTAGTTGTTTCATTGTAAATTTTCTCTTTCATTTTCTTAACTAAGTTAATTAGATATGGAAGCATCTCTTGCAGCACTAAAGAATAGGTTTCCAACTCTTCCTCAAAATGTGCTCAGGAAAATTGATGAATGCAGACTGGAAAGAATGAAAGCATTTAGGCGTCTGAATCTTCCTGAGGATATTTGCTGGATCATAGAAGCCAAAGTATGACTGGCAGGTGAGCTTGATTACTAATTTATTAAATATTTGCCAAGTACGAGGAGAAGTTCTTACTCAAAGAAGAAAAGAGCTAAGAGAATGGGAGTCTGCTATAAGTGTGCAAGATGGAATTGCAGCACACGCTATAGAAATATTAGATTTGCATCCATAAATTGAGGAGACAAAATTAAATTCATAAAGAATGGACTGAGTAAGGAGTCTTTGGATAATATCCTACAGACTTTTAAGACGCATCCTTGTGGACATGTTCAATGTACTCTTTTAGATTTATGGGACTTATTCAAAGAAGAGAAGCAGTGTTAAAGTTTAGGGAATCTGACGTTAAAAGACTCTGTTTGCTAATTAATAAGAAAACTGGATAGGAAGCCTATCCTCGATTTATGGGACTTATTCAATGTACTCTTTTAGATTTATGGGACTTATTTAAAGAAGAGAAGCAGTGTTACAGTTTAGGGAATCTGACGTTAAAACACTCTGTTTGCCAGTTAATAAGAAAACTAGATATGAAGCCTATCCTCGACTCATAGAAGGTGTTTAAGCCATTACTAGACGTAAAACTAGAGAAATATGTGAGCTAAAATCATAACTACTGTTTATAATCAAGTGTATCACTAACTTTTTTATTTTTTTATTTTTTAATGCATTATTTTTTTTCTACATCTTGCAGTACTTTTTGACTTTTTAGGACCTAGATTTTATTTACCTGCAGATTTTTCTACTGTCGACAACTTTTTAGTCTTTTAATGTCTACTTTTACCTTTTTAATATTTTCTTTTTGTCTTTTGTACACACATTGCAAATTTTTCTATTTTCATTAGCTTTTTAGTCTTTCAATGTATATTTCTTTTTAATTTTTCAAATATTTTTTTTGACATTTGTACACACAGCATTGATTATTTTTATTTTTATTATCATTTTTGTTTTTATACTTTTTCAGTCAATAATTATTTTATCTCATTGAACTGTTCTTTTACTCTTCTAATTTCTTTATATACACATTCATTATTGTCAATATGCACACAACTCTTTCGAGAGATCTGTGAGAGAAAATGGCAGAATCCTCAACACGCAAATTCAAAATTATTTATGTCTTTTCTAGTCCAAACTCTGGTAAGAAAAGAGAATACTTAATAGTAGCTAATCAACTTGGTAGGATTTTAGCTGAACGGAAAATTGATTTGGTGTTTAATGGAGGTAGCTTAGGGTTAAGGGGTTATGTCGCAAGTTCTGCATATATTAGAGGTAGCAAAATCCTAGGAATAGTTCTAAAGACTTTGGCTTGAAATAAACATATCACTGGTGGAACTATAAGTAATGAGTTACAAGTCATGAGCATATACGAACAAATGGCATATATAAATCTTAATGCTGATGTTTTTATCGCATTACCTGGTGGTTTAGAAATATTTGAAGATATCTTCACTATTACATCTTGGACTCAATTAACTATTCTTCAAAAGCCATTGGGATTACTCAATGTTGATGGTTTTTATAATGGTTTGTTATCTTTTCTCGACCATGCTATGGAACAGGGTTTTATGATACTAGCGAGTCGACGCATCTTAGTCTCTGCTTCAACTATTGATCAATTGATTGATCAACTGCAAAACTTTAAATCTGAACCTGATCCATTAATGGCGCAGATAGTTTATCAACCCAGGGCCAGTAGCAGTAAGAAGCGAGGACTATATCTGAATCTCCGGTTGTAACTTTCCTAATTTTTGTACTTTTTTATCGCATTTTTTTTTGTGTGTGTGTTTTCTAGTGCACCTGATCAAGCAAAATTTTAAGTCCGTTTCACTAAATGTAAGATGACTGAGTAAAGAGTTACTTTTGTACTCTTGATACACATCTTAAATTTCTATGATTTTCCTTTGCAAAAATAAAAAATAAAAAATAAAAAAAATAAAAACTAACTAGCTAGCTAACTAACTAACTAACTGAAGAGTTGTTTATACAAGATGGCAGAGTAAAGAGTACTTTTTGTGCTCTTGATACGTATCTGTATTTTTTTTTTCTTTCTTTTCTTTCTTTCTCTAGTTTCCAAAATAAAAAATTAAAAAATAAAAAATAAAAAAAAATGATGTTTTCTTTTTGTGTGATTAGTTTCTCATGCTTGCTTTTAGTGTTGTTTCATGATGTTTTATAGGAAGCAAGGAAGTGGAATGCATGTCCTGCTTATAATTTGGAATCCACTTTTCTAAAAGAGGGAGTATTTTCTTTCTTTTGGTTTATTTCTTTGACATTGAGGACATTGTCAATTGCAAGTTTGGGAGCGATTTAGTTTATTTTTTATTTTCAGTCATTTGTTTCATGTTTTGTTGAATAAATTTAAAATTTTTACTCTTTTATTGATAAAATATGCTTATGTTAAATAATTTGATGAAAGGCCATTGATTGATTATAATTAATATTTGTGGACAATTTATTAAAGTATTTCAGGTTGAGTAACTATTTTGGGTAAGAAATTAACTTTTATTAAGATTATATTTTGCTTTGCTTTGTATTATATTGATTGCATTGAATTTGTATATGCTTACTTAGAGAAGCTTCTACACATTTTTTAATCTTGATTTGCCTCACCTATCTTAGAACATGTCTTTGCAAATTTTTGAGGCGAAATTTTGAATTCATTTTGAAAGAGAAATATGATTTAGACATTATTTGTTTAGCCTGTTACTTATATCTACCCTTATTTTAATTTTTTCTTAGTTTACCCCTTTGTGCCTTGTTAATTTTAGCCTTTTTTCTTTGTTAATTAACCTTAGTTGTTATCCTTCACCCTGTTTGTGAGATAATTTTGTCAAGTTTACATCCTAATGAAGCAAAGGGAATTATTGAAGTTTTAAAAGAAAATAAGGATCTATAATAATTGTGAGTATTATTCATTATAAAAGATCATTTTCTACTTAAAATAAGTTTGGGAGAAAATAAGAAAATTGAATAAAATAAAAGTTAGTAACTCTTGCTTATCTTTAAAATAATGTTGTTAGTAAAAAAAAAAAAAAAAAAAAAGAGGGGGGCCTTAAAAGAAGAAAACATTGAAGAATAATGGTGCTTAAGATGAAAGAGATCCTTTATTAACAAAATCCATTTATTTGAGCTATTGATTTTCTTTTGTAAATTTGGCATAATTTTCTTACTTTTGTTCATTTAGCTTTTTCTTTGTTTAGTCAAAATACCTTGTGTTAACCCCATTACAAGCCTAGTCAAAACCTATTAATCTCTCTTGATTTATGAATTCCATTAGTAGAGATTGTTTGCATTAACATACTTATGAGATTTGTACATTTATTTTATATCTTTTGATAGAGGCATTTAAAGATATTAGTGTGTATATGCCTATCTAAAGTGCAACAATTTCTTTGCGGTTGATTTAATGTATGGTTATTCAACGGATGATTAAGATGAGGATTGTTTGAACTTGAGATAGAAGCTTGGCTTGCAATGCTATTGATATGTTGTTTGTAAATATTAATTTCTTGAGACCTTTGAAAAATTATTCAAACTAAGCATGAGAGAATTAAATTTCCTTTTTGAAATAAATATTTGAAAGTTTAAAGTTTTATAGGTATTTGTGGGTATCACCACTGGACGCCCTCACGAGACTATAACTCATCCTCTATGAGACATTTAGGGGTTTAAAGGCTTGTTGCATACGTTAAATGCAATTGGCATTTCCTACGAAAGTGGACTAGTTTAGATTTTGAATTTTTTTTTGCTTGAGGACAAGCAAAAACTTAAGTTTGGGGGTGTGATAACTCTACATACTTAGAGTTATTTTATGAGTTTAAACTTAAATTTTAGCTCAATTCTTAAGAATGCAATAATATTATTACTTATTTTGAAAAATAAATAGTTCTACAACTTATAAATAAATTATAGCATATTTTAAGTATTTTTATTTTATTTTTGCAGATCAAAATGATGTCACAATGATGCAATAAAATAAATGATACAGGCGATGATGTCATTAAAATAATGATGCATGCAATGATTTAAGTTTTCAATCCATGAGAAATAAATTCAATGGTTGGTGGCCAACTTAACCATTTTTGAATATTGATGAAGGAATTCAATGGTTGGTCGCCAACCTAACTATTAATATTTAATTTTTGATATAAGAATTTTAATAGAACTTGAATTCTTCCACCAAACATGTCTATAAATACCATGCTTGGCAAAGGAAAATAGCATCAAGAAATCCATCAAAAAAATATTTAGAGAGAAAAAATAGATTAGTTTTCTTTTTTGTTATTTTTATCAAGAGAAGTTTTGGAGCTCATGTTCATCAAAGATTGTATCCCAAAAAGAGTTCTTTCTAAACTTTACTCTTGAATTTAATTTTAAGTTGTTATTATGTTTATTATTAATTTAATTGTTTCTTTCTTTTTTAATTATGAGTAGCTAATTTTATTTTCTAGAATTTAGATGTAATCTTTTGATTTGCATATGATTATTTATATTTAATTGATTACATTTGATTATTGGAATTAATCTTTTATCTTAAGAACTTAATGCTTATAATTAATTAGCCATTAATTGCATGATTTAAGATATTGTGTAAAGTAACGAAAGTAGAAACACAATATTAGTTCATTAGGATAATTGACCTAGGGAATATATTACTTAAAGATAAGAATACTCCTTTGTGATTTTTAAAATGATTTCCACAAAACTTAATGAGTTTGTGTCAATTGCTTATGATCATGAAAGTAGATGTAAGGTTAATATAAACACACATATTGTATATTGAAAGAGAACATCATATAATTTAGGGAAATCTAATTATTAATTCCAGCAAAAATAATTCATCTAAAAATTATAAAGAAATCATATGTGATCAATTAATGAATTCTAAATCCTAAACCTTTAATCTTATTTCATATTTATCATCATTTATTTACTTGAATTTCACTTTAATTTAAAATATAAATTCTCATAATTGATTTTCTAAATAATAGAATAATCTTAAAATTGATACTTGACAAACCCTTCCTCGTGATAACGATACTCACTTATCACTTTATTATTTGTAAACGATCTATGCACTTACAAAAATCGCGCAACACTCGATCTATGCTCAATAGTTTCTTATCTCCAGTTTGGAATGTTATTTCACCCAAGGGTCTGGAAAATGTACTACTGTATGATTCTTCTTCGTATTATATTAATGTATGTTTTCTTTGGCAAAAAAAAAAAATAGAAAAAATAAAGATTTCTAGATATAAAATAATTATTCATTTTAAATAATATTTAAAAGTAACCTAATGGAGAATATACTTATTGTTATGTAAATAAATATTTCAGCTCATCACCTACTTTACCAGAATCCTCCGGTCTTATGTATCACAAATTGTTTTCACTACAAATAAAAAGTTTCACCTCAATTCACCCAAATGCATAAGCTAAATTACAAATCGTTCAAACATCAAAATGGATCGAGTTCGAGTCATGGATATATAGTTATTTTAAAATTTTTAAAGAAAAATTTTACCATTCTTATAATTCTATCAACTCAAATTCTGATTAATTGAAGTTACTACATCAAATAAATAAATAAATATTTTCAATGCGTAGCTTAAGTTTCTATAGTGTAGGCATTTTTCAACATTATTTTTTTCATTAACTTCAATATCTAATGAAAATTTTAGCTATTATTAATGATTAATAATTGATAATTGGTAGCATAGAGTTCTTAAATAATAAATGTTATTTCACTGACATGACAAATGACACGAAGAGTATAATGTTCTTTAAATATATTATCATTTCTTTTTATATTATTTTTTATTATAATATGTTATATAAATAAAATGTTAATTATATATATATATATATATATATATATATATATATATATATATATATATATATATATATATATATATATATGTTGTTAGTAATTATTTATTATTTTTAAAATAATAAGTAAAAATATATAAAAATTAATTTGAGAAAAATAAATTTAGGGATAGTATAGTTCAAATCATAGTTTAAAATCATATAAACTATTAGCTAATAGAAAAAGTAAATTTTTTTTTAAAAAAAAAAACCAATTATTAAATCACCAAATGGCTACATGTGGTTGATTAATTTAGAATAATCACAACTATATAATAAAAAAACGAGAAACAAAATAATTATTGTAAATATTGCCACTTTCTTGAACTCATAATTATTTAAATTTTTGTACTTTACATTTGTATTTCATTTTTTAAATATATACTTAATAAATTCGTATGTATTTTTCTCAAAAATTTTAAATCAATTTTATTTTAAATTTTCAACTGAATTTCGTAAAAGAAAGCCGCTAAAGATAATCTTCCTAATTTTTCAACTTATGTAAAAAAGCATTAAGTAATATGGTGCTCGAATTCAATCACATTCGAGCATTAATTTGTCGTTAATAAATAAATTTATCAAAATTTTTAATATTTTTAATTAACCAAGTTAAACCAAATTAAATTTTAATATTTCAAATATCTTGTCAAATTGATTTTAATAAATACAAATAAAATAATTGTGCTCAAATCGAGTTTTTCATGGAGTGAAATTCACGTAGTACACTACTTCCATTCGATTGGACTTTGATTATACTTATATAATTATTTAGCAGGAGAGTTGAATTTCTTATTTTTCTATGATTGAAATTGTGCTTCAATTTTATTTTTTAATTAAATTCAAAAAATTTGAATAGACTATGTAAATCTAAATATTTTTTATTTGGACAGCTAAAGATATTGTTGAGTTAATTTTCCCTTTCTCGAGATTAAAAAAAAAAATTGAGATGAAATCAATAGTGCATACTTCATAGTTAACTTTACATTCAAAAATTATCTTACAAATATTAATTTTAAAACTCAAAGCCTTGTCATTTCACCAACTAAACATTCATCAGGAGTAGTTACAAATCATTGATGTCAATGGTCAAAAATGTATGTAGTGTAGTTTTTTTTTTTTTTTTTTTTTTTTTTTTTTTTTCTAAAGGAAAACAAATGCTAATTTTAAAAGAGTTTAAAAAAAACAGTATAACTGAATATATTGCAAATCAATGAATATATTGCAAATCAAACTAGTCCAAATGGATAAAAATAAATTAGAGGAAATTACATTATACATCTTTTTTTTTTTTTTTCCCAAAAATGCCATTTTCATCGTCATTGTAATTTTTATTCATTTACATCATCTTCCTATTTCTTTTACGCCATCCTGTTTCTTTTTGTTTTCATTTAAATGCTCCTCGTCTGTTGAAGGCTATCAAAGCTAATAATAATAGGCCACATAGTATTTACCAATACAAATCGAAAAAAGCTGCCCATTTCTCTGAATTTGTGGCTCCCACTGCCAAAAATAAAGAATAAGAACTAGAGGCACATTTTCACTATGTCTCAAGTGTATGTTTTCCTTCACAAGTTGTTGTTAGATTAATTTTTTTTTTTTAATCACATCCAACAGTCACCATTATTTCTCTAGCTTTTCTTATTATTTATGTTAAGTGATAATTAATTTTTATATTTAGTATCATATTTATCTCAGTCATCTTATCAAGTAATTTTAAACAATTCATTTATAAAATTATATTAATAAAATTTATTAATGAAATTTGAATTTAATAAAAGTATATATTATTGAAATTAATAAATTTAAGTATAAATTACTATTGAAGATACTTTATATTTAAGTATAAATTATTAAATTACAATTGTGGGATATACATTAAAGTAGTTGTAGATAATTAATGTATACCAAATTTTGGTATACATATACCATTTACTATTAGTTTATCTTTTTAATCCTTTAAATTTGCAATATGTATATATTAAAATAGTTGCAAATAGCAAACAAATACTTAACCTATACCAAATTTTGGTATATATATATTATTTACTATTAGCTTATCTTTTTTACTTTTTTCAAATTTGCAATTTGTGTATATATAAAGTTAGTTGCAGATTCTGAATATATATTTAAAGAATATTAAAATTTAGTATATGTACACCATTTATTGTTAGTTAATCTTTTTAATTTTTCAAATTTGCAATGTGCATGTATTAAAATAGTTGCAGATACTAAACATATACTTAATGTATACCAAATATATATATATATATATATATATATATATATATATATATATATATATATAAAGTAGTTACAGATACCAAATATATACTTAATGTATACCGAATTTTGGTATACGTATACCATTTATTATTATTATATTTTTTTATCTTTTACAAATTTGCAATTTGTATATAAAGTTGTTGGTATACATTAATGTAATATAAATTAATATTTTTTTATTTTTTAGCATTTTCTAAGTGTTTTTTTTTTTTTTTGTGAAAAAATTCAAAAAATATGCCAAACATATAACCAAGTAAAAATGTTATTTTTTGAAGTTTAGATGATATTTTTGAAATTTTTTCATGACCACGGTGAAAATGATTTTTTTTTTGTCTTTTTTTTTTGTTATTTTTGAAATTTTCCCAATAAATTATGCCACAGTGAGTTTTTTTAAACGGACTTCAAGCCCTTAAATCCGGCCCAATGACCTACATAAAAACTGAAATTACATGAACATCCCTGACTCCTCTCCTTTCCAAAAGTTTCACTTTTTTCCCCTTTCATCACCACCATCGACTAAGGCAAGGAAGGAGGTCTGAACGCCAAAGAGAGGGGGACCATGCATCTAAACCAATCCTCCAATGCTTGCAATGTCTAAACTTTAAGCATGCCCATGGCTTAACAAAGCCATACTCGGGACAAAAATCACATGAAACTTCAATCTGTAGCCAAATCAATCACACTTAGATCAAATTTGTTCTCCTACCAGCCAAAGTGGATCTCAAGAGCAGATAAAACACCATCCTTCGAAGGAAACCACCATTGGTCTCAGCATCCTCTTCCCTCTCCTTCCAACCATCAACCAAGATCCAAATCCTAAATAACTAATAGCAAAATGAGGGCCGGACAATACCAGACATAGACCCAACAGACTCGTCATTGGAGGAGCAGATCACATCAATACCTACAAAAAAAACCAAATAGCCCGTATAAAATGGAAAACAAAATACAACCTTTACAACCCCAAGCTATTATTCAAACTAACAACTAAGGCAAAAGCGAAAAAAGACAGGAAATGGGGTTCCTTTTAGCTGGCTAAAGCCACCTGAGAGTCCCCCAACCAAAAACCTTACTGAGAAAGCAGACGAGAGAGAAAGAGAGAGAAAGATGTGAGCGACATGTATATAGTGTAGGCTAGGGATTAAATCTGGACAACTCTGAATCCTTTTGAAAAATTTTTATATAAAAAAAAAGTCATTACAACTTTTCATTTTTATATTATAAATGGTTGATTGATGAAGCCTTCCCACGATTCAATAATTTCAGATTAAACATTCTGCCCGGTTTGGGAATTAAGAATTTAATTTAATTTTACTAATTCTCATATTTACAAAAGTGTAATTAGTAGAATTTAATACTTTTTAATTTCAAAAAAAGTCATTTTGCAAGGAATGAGATTATACCAAAATGAATGTATTTTATAAGAATTTAATTTGTTTAATTAATGAAACTCGCTATTAAAAATCTAAAATATTTTTCATGTCATTAAGTATGATCTAATATTTAAAACTCATATTGTTGCTATTATTATTTGTATATCTAATTTTGCTGATATTATTTTTAAAAAACAATAATGCTTCTTGGATCAATTTGATGAAGATTAATGAGAATAATTTAGATATTTTTATTATTTAATGATGAGCAATGTTATCTTTTCAATGATTCAGTAAAAATATATTGTCAATTATACTCTTGATAAAAAAAAATCACAATTTCATATTTGAAATTTGATTTTTAAATACCTTTCTTAATTAATAGATTATCTTTCTTAATTAATAAATTTTGAAACTTACAAACGACATTAATTGCATTAATGTTTTAGAATTTACTATTTATCTATAAGACAAGAGTAAATTCTTTCGATTCATCTTTATTTTCAAACTCATTTTTTTTTTCACTTATGTAATTCTAATAAATGTTTTCAAGAATCGAAATGAGACTTAATTGACAAATGATATTAATTAAAACTGAATTGATTAAAATTAAGACTTAATTGATATATAATATAATGTAACATCATATATTATCTCAAATTAAATTGAATCAAATTAATCTAATTAATGAAAAATTGTGGTTCAATTAACACTGGACATAATGTGGCATTATTGGTTATAGTTTAATAGTAATTAAAATACAATTAATGAATATTGAGATTTTGATTGACATATATTATGACGTAGCACTAGTATTATGTTAAATTTAGTTGGATTAAATTAGTCTAATTGATAAAAAATTATGGCTCGATTAATATAGGACATGATGTGACACTATATGTTATGATTGAATATTAATTAAAATTCAATTGATTAAAATTAAGACTTAATTAATATATAATATGATATAGTACTATATGTTGTTTTAAGTTTCATTGAATCAATCTAGTCTAATTGATGAAAAGTTGTAGCTCAATTAATATAGGACATGATGTGACACTATTTATTATGAGTGATATCAATTAAAATTCAATTTATGAAAATTGAGATTTTTAATTGACGTATAATATAATGTAACATTATATATTGTTTTAAGTTTAGTTAGATCAAATTAATCTAATTGATAAAAAAAATTGTGGCTCAATTAACATAGGGCACTATTGGTTATGGTTTAATATTAATTAAAATTCAACTTATGAAAATTGAGATTTTAATTGACATATAATATGATGTAGCATTATATATTAATTTTAAGATTAATTAGATCAAATTAGTATAATTGATAAAAAAATTAGACTTGATTAATATAGGATATCATTTTTCATGGGTCAATATTAATTAAAGTTCAATGATTAAATTTGAGACATGATTGAAATATAATATGATATAGCACTATATATTAATTTTAAGTTTAACTGAATCAAATTAGTTTAATTGATAAAAAATTATGGTTTGATTAACATAAGATATGATGTGGTACTATTAATCATGGGTTAATATTAATTAAAATTCAATTGAATATCTAGATTTTAATGTGTATAATTATCATATTATAATTTTAATCATATGTTAATGACACTATAGTCAATAGTTCAATATTAATATAGTCAATACTTCAATGTAAAATCACAAAGCCATGCATCAAGCCATGATGCAACCCTGGTAACTTTCTGGATTTTTTAATTAATTTAAATATGAAAAATTTATGATATTACATAATTTTACATATCAAAAAATTAAAATTAAATAATATATTAACATAAAAGATGGAAATATAAAACATATATATTGGTAATCTGTTGTTAATTTATATTATTGGTAGATAAATTAAGAAAATGGTCAAAAAATATAAAATAACATGTTATTAAGAAATATAATGAATAAAGTTACAAAGCCATGCATCAAGCTATGATGATACATGCCTTGTAACTTTTTGTATTTTTTAATATATTATTGTGTTTAATAAAGAAAAAAAAAAAAGAAGAGAAAATGGTTATAAACACCATGACATTAAGATAAAAAGTTATTTTAAATCAATCAAATTACATTTTATTGTGTTTAACAATAAAGCAGTTGTCATTGTTTTATTGGTATATAAATTAAGAAAATAGTC
>CANTUT010000115.1:117500-135000 GCA_947687605.1 Reutealis trisperma
ATGATCGATTGGGCCATCCTAGTTCAATAATGATGAGAAAAATTATTGAAAATTCGCATGGGCATCCATTGAAGAACCATAAGATTTTTAAAGGAAATGAATTTTTCTGCACTTCATGTTCTCAAGGAAAATTAATTATAAGAACATCACCAGCTAAAATTGGAATTGAATCACCTACATTTCTAGAGTGTATTCAAGGTGATATATATGGACCTTTTCATCCACCATGTGGACCATTTAGATATTTTATGGTTTTAATCAATGCTTCTACTAGATGGTCACATGTATGTTTATTATCATCACACAATTTAGCATTTGCGAGATTATTTGCTCAAATAATTTGATTACAAGCACAATTTCCAGATCATCCAATTAAGACAATTCGTCTTGATAATGCTGATGAGTTTACATCCCAAACTTTTAATGATTTTTGCATGTCACTTGGGATAAAAATTGAATATCCTGTAGCACATGTTCACACATAAAATGATTTAGTAGAATCACTTATTAAACACCTTTAATTAATGGCTAGACCATTGCTTATGAGGACTAAACTCCCTATTTTAGTATGGGGACATGCCATTTTACATGCGGTAGCACTTATACGTATTAGACCAACAAGCTACCATAAGTTTTTCCCATTGTAATTGGCTTTTGGTCAAGAGCCAAATATTTCTTATCTAAGAATTTTTGGATGCGCGGTATATGTTCTTATTGCTCTACCGCAACGTACTAAGATGGGTCCCCAAAGGAGATTAGGAATATATGTTGGATATGAATCTTCCTCAATAATTAAATATGTTGAGCCATTTATAGGAGATGTGTTTACGACACGATTTGCAGATTGTCATTTTGATGAAGCAATATTCCCAGCATTAGGGGGAGAAAATAAAAAGGTGGAAAAGACAATAACATGGAATACTTCATCATTGTCTCATTTAGACCCTAGAACAAAATATTATGAACAAGAAGTTCAAAAAATAATCCATCTGCAAAATTTAGCAAATCAACTGCCAGATGCACTTGTTGATCCAAAATGAGTAACAAAATCTCATATATCAGCAGTCAATGTTCTAATTCGTATTGACATCCCAGAAGGACAATCTGTTAATGAATCTCAAACATGCCTGAAGCGTGGAAGACCTATTGATTCTAAGGATAAAAATCCTCAAAAAAGAAAAATAGTAAATAATAAAGATGATTTTATTGAGAAGGCAGATACTAATATAAATAAACTTCCTGAAGAAGTATAAATACCCGAAGATGGTAAAAATGAAGAAATATTGATAAATTATGTTAGTTCTGAAAAAAGATGGAATAGAAATGAAATGGTTGTGGACTACAATTTTGCATATAATGTAGCATTAGATATTATGAATGAAAATATGGATCTTGAACCACAACAAAAATGTCGAAATAGAGATGATTGACCTAAATGGAAAGATGCAATACAAGCAGAATTAAATTCACTTGAAAAATGTAAAGTTTTTGGACCAGTAGTCCAAACACCTAAAGGTGTGAAACTAGTAGGATACAAATTGGTATTTGTGTGAAAAAGAAATGAGAAAAATGAAATCACAAGGTACAAAGCAAGACTTGTTGCACAAGGATTTTCACAAAGACCTGAAATTAATTATGAGAGGACATACTCTCCTGTGGTGGATGCAATAACTTTTAGATATCTTATTAGTCTGGCAGTACATGAAAGACTTGACATGTCCTAATGAATGTAGTCACAGCTTACCTATATGGCTCACTTGATAATGATATCCATATGAAAATCCTGAAGGATTTAAAATGCCAAAAAAATACAATGCAAGTTCTTGAGAAATGTATTCAATTAAGTTACAAAGATCTTTGTATGGATTAAAACAATCTGGACGCATGTGGTATAATCGCCTTAGTAAATATTTGATAAAAGAAGGTTATAAAAATGATCCAATTTGTCCATGTGTTTTTATAAAGAAATCTGGATATGAGTTTGCCATAATTGCTATTTATGTTGATGATTTAAATATTATTGGAACTCCTGAAGAACTTCCAAAAGCAGTAGGTAACTTGAAAAAAGAATTTGAGATGAAAGATCTTAGAAAAAGACAAAGTTCTATCTCGGTTTACAAATTGAACATTTAGAAAAAGGAATTTTTATTCATTAGTCAAATTATACAGAAAAGGTTCTTAAATGATTTTATATGGACAAAGCACATTCACTAAGTAGTCCAATGGTCGTTTGATCACTTGATGTGAATAAGGAATCTTTCCGGTCCCAAGAAGACAATGAAGAAATTCTTGGTCCTGAAGTGCCATCTTAGTGCAATAGGCGCACTAATGTATCTTGCCAATAATAAGAGGCCTGATATTGCTTTTTTTGTCAATTTGCTAGTAAGATATAGTTCTTCGCCAACCCGAAGACATTAGAATGGTATTAAGCATATATTGCGATATCTTCAAGGAACTGTTGATTTGGGTTTGTTATATACAAATGAATTTAGATCTCAATTGGTTGGTTATGCAGATGCAATGTATTTATTTGATCACACAAAACTCGATCTCAAACAAGCTATTTATTCACATATGGTAATACAGCCATATCTTGGCGTTCTACAAAGCAAACAATAGTTGCTACTTCATCAAATCATGTGGAGATAATAGTAGTTCATGAAGCAAGCCAAGAATGTGTTTGGTTAAGATCAATAACCCAACATATTCAAGAAATATGTGGTCAGTATTCAAATGAAGAAATCCCAACAACAATAAATAAAGATAACGTAGCTTGTATTGCTCAATTAAAATAAGGATATATTAAAGGAGATAGAATAAAACATATTTCACCAAAAATCTTCTTTACACATGATCTTCAAAAGAATGGCGAGATTAGTATTCAACAAATTCATTCAAGTGATAATCTAGCAGATTTGTTCACTAAGACATTACCTACTGCAACATTTAAGAAATTAGTTCACAATATTGGAGTGCATCGTCTTAAAGATCTTCAGTGATATTGCAAATAGGAGGAGTTTAGCACTTTACTCTTTTTTCCTTAACCAAAGGTTTTATCCCATTGGATTTTCTTAGTAAAGTTTTTAATGAGACAGTGTACTATTCGCATGCAAAAATATTATATTCTTTTTTCCTTTACTAGTTTTTTTCCCACTAGATTTTTACTAGTAAGGTTTTAATGAAATATATTTTTTGCAAAGATAGATATTCAAGGGGGAGTATTATGAATAAATTATAATGAATATTTATAATTCATGACCTTTAGAATCTTATAACTCATCCCTTTATTACATTAGGCTGCATATTCTTTATTGTAATTGATTTTTTATGTTAATTATATTATAACTTATGTTAATCCTACCCTATAAATAGAGGTACTTGTAGCATTATTTGAGATGCCAAAAGTAATACAAAATTATTCTTCTTCCTCTTTATCTTTGTGTTCTTGTTGCTCTATATTTGTTTATTTTCATAAGAAAAACTAATATAAAAGTAAAAACATCCAATTAGTAAAAAAATGTAATAATAAAATTAAGTATTGCATATATTATAAAGATATTAATTAATAAAAAAATATATTTTATATAATATGAAAATATTATATTATGTTGATCGGCTCATTTACACTCCTACTTCGAAAGAAAATTGCCTTTGATTGTTTCTTTTTTTTTTTTTTTCATTATACATAGAGCTTTTTTTAAGTGAAGTTATTTTTGTAATTGAACTTTTTAATAGTTGAATATGTATTACTTTTAATCTGAATTAAATTTATCCAATAGCACAACTCTTTAAAAAATTAGTAAATGTTGTAAGATTTTAGAATGTTGTAATGTTATATTATATCAATAAATTGATATTAATTTATTTTTTATAAAAAAAACTGTGCCTCGAAAAATGTGAAATTGAGTGATCCAATTAGTAGCCAAGTATTCAACGATTTACAACCCAAAATTTAATTTAAATTGATTGAATTTTATAATTCAGCTTAAATAAAAGTTGAAATATTTAAAATTGCATAACGACTCAACTCAATTATCAATAAAAAAAAAATTATAAAAAAAAAATTACAAAATAATACAAGATATTCTTTTGCCAAATTTAATAGGGTAATGCCAAAATTATCCTAACATTGTTACATCATATCACACTCATACATTAATGACCTCATTGAAACAGTTTAAAACTTAAATTGGCTTTATTGATTTCTTTAATTAAAAAAAAGAGCATCTCTATCTTTTTTGCAGCTGTATAGCATAAACTGTGTGTTTTACAGTCGTAGAATAATTAAATGATTGAGATCGAAAGAAGACATGACCTGATGATTAAAAAAATAATAATAATAAAAAAAAGACTTAACCTTGACTTTTTTTTTTTTTTGAAATATTGTTTGGATACATTTTGTTCTTTTTTTTTTTTATTAATTTTGTTTTACATAATGGCATGTTTAGAAAATGAGTGGAAAATAAAAATAAGAAAAATAAGAAAGAAAATATTTTAAAATTTGTGAATTTTAATTTTTTTCATATTTTAATATAAATTTTAAAATATTTTTCATCTATTTTTCTCTTAAAATAGAAAAGATAATATTTTATTATTTTTAAATTATAATAATTTAATAATTTTTTTAATTTATATGTTTAAATTTTAAATGAAAAATGATGGAAGTTGCTAGGAAATTCTTTTTATTTTTGGCCTAGCATTAACTTTCATAATAATAATAATGCTAACATAGTTGCGAATTAACTTCTTTAGTTTAATTAAAGACGTCATCAATAAAAGAGTAACATTAAATAATGAATTACCAATGAAAATTTTAGTAAAAAGAACACAAATTCTGTTTATAATTACATTAAATAATGAATTACAAAGTGAAAATATTTTAAAAATAAAAAGTCTTGTCGGTTGTCTACTTACCCATGAAATTTTTTAAAAATAAAAAAATTCATAAATATGAGAATCTTCAATTTTAACTGAGCCTGCTTTTGATATTTTTAGAAAGCTTTTAAGATTAAAAAAAAAAATAAAAAAATAACACTTCACAAGCTAAAAGAGTCCAAGAAAAAAGAGGATGGCTTGGCCACTCAGGTCCTACCCAACTTGTCGTTTCTTTTTTTGGCGGAGTCTTTGGCCACAAAATATAGAGAATCTCTATCACGGAAAAATAATAATGTTTTGATTTGTATCATAGCCTATTGTCTCTCCTTGACCTTTCATTGGCTTCTGTTCGCTGCTTCTACTGTTTATCAGTTCAAAAAACTAGAGAGTTTATGTTCTTTCCATCTGATTCCTCTATCAACATTTAGGTATGTATAATTAAGTGCCAAATTAATTCTTTTTTATCCATTAATTAATTTACATCATCTAGCTGAGTTTTAGTTATTATTATTATTATTATTTAGTTAAGATGGTTTGCATCAAATCATCAAATTTCTCTTTGGTTAATTAGGAACCTCTCTCTCTCTCTCTCTCTCTATATATATATATATAAAAGACTATCACTTCAGCTCGATCGCCCAAGCTATGTACTATGAAATTTAAACCTACACCTTAATGAGTATGAAAATTAAAGTTTTGCGACTTAATTACGTCAAATTGATTTTTAATGATTAAATTAGATTAGCAATGAGAGATAAGTTTGTAAGTGAATTTTAATGTAATTACCTAATCATATGGTGGCTTTTGGAGTCTCTTTTGTAGGTAGAGCGAGTCAATGTTAGTGTTAGTGAGATTTTGAAGGAGCCTTTTTACTTCCATTGCATAATTAATTTTTCCAAATTGGTTAATTTAAATGTCAACTATTACAGGTTAATTACATCCCAAACCAGAAAAAAATAAAAAATGGAGACAGTGGCAAGTGTGATTCTTCATAAACTAGCAGATGAAATTGTGAAAGATGTCAACAATCAATCTCAATATGCAATTGACTTCAGCACTGAGCTCCAAGAGATGAAGGAGAAACTTAAGATTGTAAATGGTTTCTTTGTTGACACGAATAAGCTTAAGGAAAAAAAAGAAGTTCTTAAGGAAGCTTTGATTCAGCTCAGAGATTTGGCTTATGATGCTGATGATGTATTGACAGATTGCATGATCAGAGATGAATATAAGAAAGATGGATCCTGCACTTGCTTCTCACCAAATGACTTAATTTTTGCATATGCAATGGGAAAGAAGTTGAAAGATTTAAATTCACGCATGGGAAAGATAGAGAAGAGTCTCAGCACCTATCTTATTCAACAACAGCAAACACATCGGGAAGAAAATGTAAACCAAGCTGCTGGTAAGGGTCAATTTTTCTCTCAGCACTTTGACTCATCTGTGATAGTGGGGTTGGAAAATGATGTGCAGAAGCTTAAGGAATGGATGTTTAGAAAGAATATTGAGGCGGATATCTACAAGGTTGGCATTGCGGGGTTAGGAGGCTTAGGTAAAACTACTCTTGCTAGAAAAATTTATGAAGATAAAGAAGTAGTAGCTTCATTTGATAAGAGAATATGGGTGACAATTTCTCAAGATTTCAACGAGAGAAAGATTACCAAGAGCATATTGGATCAGTTAAAAAATGATGCTTCTGGTTTTGGACTTGACAGTACTGATCATATGATGAAGAGCTTATTAGAACAATTAAAGCAAGATGCTTCAGGTCCTGGACACGACATAAGCCAAATGTTGAGCGAGATACAACAGTTGATTCAAGGTCAACATTGTCTCATTGTTATGGATGATTTTTGGACTTTCAATCCATCTTGGTGGCAGAACTTATGTTCTTGTATTGCGGAACCAGCTGGTCAAAATACTTGTATCATTATCACAACTCGAGAAGAACGAGTTGCGGTCAATATGGGAGTTGATAGATCTCGAATACATAAACCCAAAGTTTTAAATAAGGAAGAAAGCTGGTCATTGTTTTGCAAGCTTGCATTATCTCCAGGAAACAATATTTTTGATGATGCAAATATCAAACGTGTGGCTGAAAAGATTGTGAAGAAATGCGGGGGACTTCCACTGGCAATCAAGACAATAGCTGCTTTGTTGACATCAAAACACCAACTTAATGAGTGGAATAAAGTATATCAGGACTTTCAGAAATTGACTATTGAAGATAGTTTCCCAGTAATGGCTTCTTTGCAGTTAAGCTATGATGCCCTCCCCTCGCATTTGAAGCAGTTTTTCTTGTGTTTCTCTATTTATCCTGAAGATTTTGAGATTCAAGCTGAACAATTAGTGCATTGGTGGGTTGGAGAAGGCCTTATCCAAGGGAAGGATTCAGAAACTGCAATAGAAATGGGATATAAATATTTAGCAGAACTAGGTGGCAGATGCTTAGTTGATGTAGTGCGGAAACGTGGATATGATGGAAAAGCTTACAGCTGTAAAATGCATGATCTAGTTCGCGATTTAGCCATAAAGATTGCAGGAGACGACACATTTTGCAGTTTTGAAGGAGGTAAGCAGAAATTAGTACCAACTTCTCGGTGGTTGGGTTTCACAGGAGATGAAAATAGCACAATATCATTGAGTCAACGTTCAAAACTCAGGGCAATGATTCTAATGTCAAGAACTCTAGAATCTTCTGCTTGGCATGAAAATATGGGGTCACTTGGTTCCTTAAGGGTTTTGGATCTCTCTCATGGTAAGCTGGATGAAGAGTTTGTATCCAATTTGTTGAAATGGATCATCTCCCTTAAACGCCTAGCACATTTGAATCTAAGTGGTGCTGCAGGTCTCAAACAAGTTCCTTCTTCCATTCGAAAACTTCGAAACCTTCAGCTTTTAATTTTAAGTGGATGCAACAATTTATTTAAACTACATCCTTCAATTACTTATTTGAAAAGGCTGGTGGTTCTGGATTTGGGGTTATGTGATAATCTTTTGCACCTACCTGAGGGAATTGGATTGCTAAATCAACTTCAAGAATTGACTGGATTCAAGGTTTCAAAAAGTTGTAATCTTCTTGAGCTTGAGGGCCTAGTCCAGCTAAGAGTATTGCGAATGTGCTTAAGTGATGAGAGCGAAATATCCAACAATGAATTGAAGGTGTTATCAAAGCTTAAGAAACTCAAGGTTTTATCCATTGATACTAAAAATTGTAAAAAACCAAGCATGCTAGAGAAGCTACATGAGCTTAAACCTGCTCCAGGTCTTGAGGAGTTATATCTTAGGCACTACCATTTTAAAGATCTACCTAAATGGATTAATCCCCAAAATCTTTCTAATTTGGAATATCTGTCCATTGAAGTTGGAGATATCACCCACATTATTGGCTCGAGTCCTAACCAATCCGAGGAAGAAAATGACTCCGAATGGAAACTTGTAGGTTTGTGTTTGAAGTTCCTGCTAAACTTAGAGGAAGATTGGGGTAAGTTAAAGCATTTTATGCCTTCCTTATGTTATGTTGAGGTTAGCAATTGCTTAAAATTGAAAAATCCCCCATATGGTGAGAAAAATTGGATTTGGACAAAAACTGCAAGTTGAAGATTTTCTAATTGTTGAAGTGTTGAGTCATTGTAGTATTGTCATAACTTGATTATCATGTATTTGGTTTGTAATTGCTGCATGCATAAGTGTTATATATATATATATATATATATATATATATATATATATATATATATATATATATATATATATATATATATATATATATATATATATATATATATATATATATATATATTTTATAAATGTGACTTCAATTGAAACTTGAATTCAAGACTTTATGATTTTAAAAACGACTCTAGTATTACTAAACTAAAAAAATCATTGATATTTGCTTAAATATTTTAACAATTAATGATGGAAATGAATTAAATTGAATTGAAATATAAGTTAAATTAGAATATTTTAAATGTTTTATCAATTATTAGTTGAGTTCAAGCATGAAAACAAAACAACATTCAACTGTTTCAAATTTCGAGTTATGAATTTAAGTATTCTCTCCATTTTAAAAAAATGGTCTACTTTTTTTTTTTTCAAATTTAAGAAAATATTATTAATTGATTGTTAATTTATAAATATTATTATATTTTTCGCTTATACCTTTGCATATACTCATTTATTACTATTTTTATTATTAATTTTGAGAATATACACTTTATAATTAATAAGGATAAAATAGACAAATACATATATTTATTTTTATAGTGGACAAGTGTTTTGGAACATGCTAAAAAAAATAATAAATAATTTTTTTGGAGCAGAGGGAGTGCTAGATTATATCAATTTGATGACTTTAATTATAACAATTGACGTAATTTAATTATAACAATTCTCTGGTAGAGGGAGTTGAATGTGTAATCAATTTCTCATTTTAGTTTAATTAATTAACACCGTTAAGTATTTACTCAATTGAATTAGAAAGCCTTTTTTTTTTTTTTTTTTTTTTTATTTTTTATGAGTAGTGGTTAGTAGTTCAAATGAGTCGACTCTTAAATGACTCAATCGAGTCACCTCTTAAATGGCACGGTAGGAACAATGGAATGAAAATAATAATCTTTTTCATGTAAAGATAAATAATAATTTGTTTCATCTTGAGTGGGTTATTAGGGCAACATATTATATGGATCTGAGTTCATATAACATTTTGAACTAAAGAAGGATCAGCTATAATTTAAGAGAAAAAGGAGAGATCAGCTGTAATTAAGTAGAAAAAAAAGGAGGAACCAATTGTATTTAAGGAGAAAAAAGGGAGAGGATCACTAGAGCTGTAATTATAAAAATCACATTTTATTTTATTTTATTTGTTTGTTTGCAATATATTGAATATATTTATCATTAAGGCATCTCCGAGAGGCTCTCTAAATGCCTTCTTCCCTAAAAATAGAGAACCATATTTTACTATTCATTTTGCAACAAACTTTTTATCTTATCCTCTTTTCCTAAATTTTTAAGAGGCAATTTCTTTCTTCTCAAATTTGAGGAGTGAGATTGGCTCCCTATACTAATATTTTAATTTTTTTTCATTTTTTTCATTTTAAGTTATTATTATTAGTCAAAAATTTATTATAAAATTAGTATATTATTATTAAAATATTGTAAAATTAAATTATTCTTTTTTAGTAGTAAAAATTTTATGTAGTAGTAGAATCAATACTAATAACAATAATAATATTTATTATAATATTTTTAAAAAGATTATATTTTTAACATAAAATAATAATAATTAATGATAATAATAATAATAATAATTTTTTATAATATTTTTAAGTTGTTATAATATTTTTTAAAAAGATATTTTTAGCCACAAAAATTTTATTTAGTGTGAAAGAAATGAAATTATAAATTTATATATATATATATATATATATATATAAAAGAAATTGTAGATTTATTAATAATGAAATAGACAGTGAAATAGAAAATATTGTTAAAGTGTGCACATTTTTTGAGATAAGTTAAAATAAGGAGTTGAATTATTTATAATATAATAGATAATAAAATAGGGAACATTATTAGGGATGAACTTATAATTAAATATATTAATCATTTTAGTTTCTCCCATCAAAATATAAATTTTACATGTCTCTTGTATCATCAAATTTTACTAATAAATTCTTTTCATTCCAAATATTTTTAACATACTAAAAATCTTTGCACTACTTAAAATAATTATTATAAAATATTTAATAAATCAAGTTATAATATAATTTATTTTTAAGAATAAATTTTTGTCTTTTGCTTTAAGATATAATAATTCATTTTCTTACATTTGAATAATTATAATGATTTTAAATATTAATGATATGATATTATATATTTTTAAGTAAAATTATAATTTAATAGTGATTAATTTCTAGTATATGAATGATGAAATATCATCAAAAGAGTAGTAGGTTTAGGTTTGCTTATAAAGCGCATATTCATCTGTTATTAGTGTCATGTTTATTAAACATAAACTTTAGGTATATTAAAGTCCATAAGCCCATACGTATGTAAACTTATAAGCAAGCAAGTATTGGAATCCACTTGCACAGAACTAATTGGCTTATGCTAGGTCTAACACTCTCTCACATATAAATCCTTTATATATTTTATTATTATTCGATGTGAGATTTATTTTTCAGTATATCCCCTCAAGTGCAATCAGATTTGACTCATGTCCAATATTAATAAGTTGGTTAGCATTTCCTCACAAATAGACCAACTAACATCTCTACTTTAGTTTCGATCTGAACTAGCATCATCATCAATCCAAACATGGGGTGCTTGAACATAGATTTCAGGATTCAATCTATTTGGACATAAAGCTATGATATCATATTAAAAGATCTATGGGCTCATGTATGTGGGCTTATAAGTGGGCAAGTATTATAATTTATTTGCACAAAACCAATTGGCTTGTGCTAAGTTCAACATCCACTCACTTTTAAGTCTTTTATATATTTTATTATTATTCAATGTGAAATTCATTTTCCAACAAAGTACATTACTTAGAAAGTATATATTCATCTGGTATTAATATTAGATTTATTAAATATAAGGTTTAGATTCATTACTTATATATAAAGTGTATATTTATCTACTATTAATGTCAAATTCATTAAACATAAGGTTTAAATTTATTACTTATAAAGTATATATTCATATAATATCACATTCATTAAACATGAGATTTAAGTTTATTTCTCATGAAATATATACTGATTTGTTATTAGGGTCAGATTAATTAAACATAAAGGTTTGATTCATTACTTATAAAATATATATTTATCTATTATTAGTATCAAATTCAGTAAACATAAAATTTAGATTCACTATCTATAAGGTGTATATTCATTTGTCATTAATATCATATTCGTTAAACAAAAAGTTTAGGTTGAGTACTTGTAAAGCATATATTCATTTATTATTAGCATCAAGTTAATTAAATACAAAGTCTAGATTCATTACTTTTTTTAGATGAGAAAAGAAATCACTTAAATTACATATAAAAGTCACTTTAATGTGAATAAAAAAAAATATTATCTTCATACCTAATAATTCTTTAGCACAATTAAAACCATTGATTTTAATTTTGTATATGTGCAATTACCAAGTAATCAATAAATAAATACTAATAAAAAGCCAAGAACATTTGATATTATACCCACATAGGATATGTTCATACTTATTATATACAAAATAATCATATTAATGTACACTTAATTAACTTTGTTAGCAATGGTTGTATAATAAGGATTTTTTCAGTTACAGATGTCATTGTAAAAACAATAATATTGAAAGATTTAATAAATTACTATATGAAACAAAATTATGATAAATTAATAAACCAATTAATAAAAACATAAATTATTAATGCTAAATATAAATATATTTTTTAAAAGAATAAAATAAAATAAAAGAATAAAAATATAAATGAAACACAAAAGGGAAAATTTTAAGCAAATAAAATCTTAGATTTACAAAAAAAAAAAAAAAAAAAGGTGACATGTGGGGGCTTTGTCCCTTTTTTTTGCTCCTTAATTACAACTGGTCCCCTTTAAATTACAGCTAATCGCCCTTTATCCACATTGCATCATGGAGCTAGATTCATGTTATAAAAACCCAGGTCATTAGTCACTATCACCAATCACATTAATTAAAAAAAAAAAATTACTATCATTTACCCTTTTACATGTATAAACTTACCATTTCCATTTAGGCTAGAGAGAGAGTCTGGAGAGAGAAAAATCTATCTATTTTATCTTTGTTCCTTTTATATATAGAGGAAAATAGAGACTCTTTATAAAAGCTATTTTTGTTCCTTATCACTATGTTAAAAATATATTTAATAATATAACATTAAATTTTATTGAGTGTTGATTACAACCTTTTTTTTTTCCTTGATGGAGAAAGTAAAACTTATCCTTTGTCAAGGAGCTTCTCATTTATTTTATACTTCTCATTTATTTTATACTTAAAGATATGTGAATTCATTGGTGGAAGAGGCTTTCCCAAGAGTATAATAATTTGAAATAAAAGATTTTTGGAGTTGGCTCCAAAATAAATTATTGGAACAATGTTGCGCACCAAGTGGTGCTCCTTCAACTTTTATAATAATGATAAAAATCAATTTAATCATTAACAAAGTTTTGATATAATGATAAAAATCAAAGTTTAAATTCTGATGGTCACTCAAAATTATTAAATTCAATTTATAATTTTTATGGTATATTTCAATCTTAATTTCGACATAAACATTTCTTCAGGAAAAAAATTTCGATGTAAACATTATCATTTAATCAAATTGATTGATCCACGAGACAATATTTCACACAAATAAATAATTTGCATAGAAAAAAACTACTAAACGTTATCAATAATAATCTGACCATTTTTTCTTTGTTTTCTTTTAAATTTACAATTTTTTTTTTAATTTATAGTAGAGCTTATTGGATCATGAACTACATAATAGAGGATAGTGATCCCCTAAGACTCACCACGAAATCTCACTTAGTGTGGAGGAGATAGCTCGAATATAAAATCTCTCACTTACAAAAGCAATAATAATAAATTTTTTGATTAACAATAATAATAATAATAATAATAATAATAATAATAATTTAAAAAATGAAAGAAATAAAAAAAGAAAAAAAATTAAGATATTAATTTAGGAAACCTTAAAAATATTTAACGAAAAAAGATAAATAAAAAATTTGTTAGAAGAAAAATAATGCGGCAAAGGACTCTATTTTGAGTAAGAAAATATTTAGACAGGGTTTTGGTGACGCTTTCGCAACTTTCTTTGATGGGAAAGTAAAACTTATCCTTTGGTGGTCCAAGGGGGTGGAACAGGCCTTCTCAAAAGTACAATAATTTGAAATAAAAGATTCTAGGGGTTGGGCACTGAATGAAATTATTGGAACAATGTTGTGCCCCAAGTGCTACTTTTTACTTTTGTAAACGATATATTTATGATTACTAGTTTTTTTTTTTTTTTCAAACGTATTTTGCATGTTAATTTTTATTATGATTTATTATAATTTATTTTAAAATATAATTTAATTTGTAAATATTTATATAATAAATATCAGTATAAATACTATATGACATATAAATAATTTAAATGAATATTATGTGATATTATTTTTTAAATTATAGACTTTTATTCATATCTATTATATTAATAAAGAAAATAAATTAAAATAAACTGAAAAGGGATTTTTTTTTATAAAAATAATAAATTCTTATTATTCAAAATGAGAAGATATACTTAATTTTTAAAATTGCTCTACCTTAATGATTATTTTAAAGCACATGTATATTGGCAATTAGCGATTTACTAATCAATAAATAATCAATTATAAAATATAATATATTAATTATACTTTCCTAATTAAATAATGATTACCTATCATAAAAAATAGCATTATTATTTAATAAATTAATTTATTAACTATTAAATTACTAAACTAACCTTTATTTATAAGAACAATTAGTTAAAAATAATAAGGATATTTTGATAAATATGCTTTTCCTTTCTCCTTACTATATATTTATATATAGTATAGATATAGATATATTGAGTGGAACAATTATTCATAATCTTTATACAAAAAATAAAGATTTTAAATATAAAATTATTATTCACTTTAAACAATAACTATTATTTTAAATGTAATATCCTGAATTTTTAATTATTTTATAAAATCTTATTTTTGTACGAAAATATATTATTTTAGTATTTTTCTTATTAAAGTAAGAATTGAAGTTTTATTTTATTAAATTATATATATTCATACTATTTGAATATGTATTATTAATGGTAATTTTATTTAATTATTATATATGTATATATAATTGAAGAAAGTAATATATATATATATATATATATATATATATATATATATATATATATATATATATATATATATATATATATATATATATATATATATATATATATATATATATATTATGAAAATATTATAGTGGGTATTTGGAGAAATTATATTTTGATATTTGAATATTAATATTGATACTAAATTAATATTATGTTCGATTAATCTAAATTATATTGTAATTATATAAATTTATCGGAAGTTTAGAATTTTGTTATAATTACTATTATTATGAATGGTTTTTATGAATTGAATTTTATTATGTAAATTAAGGTTTATTATTATTATTATTATTATTATTATTATTATTATTATTATTATTATTATTATTATTATTATTATAGATTGAGAAGATGAGTTATGACTGGTGGATATTAGGCGGACCTGCTCATTGCCAGTGCTGCTATCAGTCGAGTTAGGGCTGTGTGATATAGACTAGTGATGGCCAGGCCCATTGGACATAAGAGACAGATTGTTGAATTCAGATAGCCAGGAGAGGGGGATCGCTCCCCATACTGAGTATTAGTGTGGTACTGTAAACTGTATCTCATCCTTGGTTGGTTGTGTAATTTGTTTGTCTCTGTGACATATTGCACTGGCATGAATATTAGTTATATGTTTATAGGATATCAGTTTAATATATTAGCTAATATCATTCATTGAGTCAAACGCTCATTCCTGTTCATAATATATTTTTTTAGGTCGTAGAATGAGCTTGTGAAGAGTTTGTAATTGAATTAAACTGCCAATTGTCTTTCGGCAGTATTTTGTATTATAAGTATTGAATTATGTAAAGGATATTTGTATAATTTTATAATAATTCTAGAACTCCATAATGTTACCTCTACTACTTGTATTTTATGTAAATATCAGTTATTGTGTATATTTTGAGTTGAGACATTGTTGTTGAGCATAATCCAGTAATATGATATTTGATATATTGAGATGATTGAGTAAATAGCCCAGTGTGGCTTTGATTTTGATTTGCATCAGTATTTTAATTGGATCTACTTAATATTTGGGCCCATAGCCTTATTATGTGGTATTTTATTATCTAGTGTGAGGTCAGGCTTACTACGGGCACTGGTAGCCACATGCATCACTTATGTCTTAGTGTTGATCACATGCTTTCGGGTTCGGGGTGTGGCAAAGATGGTATCAGAGCAAAGATCTTGTGACCTCTAGTAGCATGCGGAGTATAGGATTCCTAATTGTCTTCTTAAGTTTCCTTTGCTTCCAATTCAGTGTTAACGTGGTGTTATGATGAGTACTGATATTAATTATGTGAGTGTGTATGTTATATATGGTATATGCTTTTATGATATGATGAATTTGATGGTTATTCTTAGAGTTGTATTTATGATATAAAGGATATATGTACATGTGGTGCTAGTAGAAATTTTGTAGTGGTGAAAGTTCTTTGGATAAGTAGAATATGATCAGAGTGCAATGATTTGAGCTTTTATAAAGTGATAAAATGTTAAGGCTGTATGAACTGTGAATTTGAGGATCCCTGAGGACTTAATCTATGAGGATATAAAATGATTTAATTCTTAAATTTTTTTGAAATGAAATGTTTTAAATGAGTTCAAAGATGATAATTGATTGTAAAGTATAATTTTAAAGATTGTTTTGGGAGTTTATTATTTTGGGACTCTGTACTTGTGTCTAGTGTGTCTGTCTACATGCGTCAAGTAAGGCATTATGAAATCATATGTCATTATTCATACATCATGTACCTCATCAATCATTTTATTAAGGTTGCATATTGTGTAGCATCTCTGGACATAGTACTTTGAGTTCTAAAATAAAAATGAAAATGTTTTGATTCTTACAAATAATTCTAAATAGTTTTGACAATTTAAAAAATTTTGAGTATACCTGAAATAGATTTAAGTCCTTGGGATGAGATAATACTTTAAGGTATTAGATACAATAATATTTGATTGGAATTATTGAAGATTAGATAGTGATTTTTGATAGGGAAAAGAATTTTATTAGGTAATAAAGTGGAGTTATTATTCAGGAATACTTATAAAGTATATATGTTTAAGTTGAGATAAATTTAGGATGGCATAGATAGGGAAAGACATAAAAGTTGCATAGAGATTTTATTGAATATCAGTGGTATTAGTGAATTCATTATTTTTATGTGGATAAATTGAATGATTAGGAATATGAAATATAATAAGATGTAAGTTTTAGAGAAAAGATAATGTTATGAGCTAAATGTATACAATTGCAAGGCAGTATATATTTAATTCATGATTTCGATGTATTTTACAAGAAGAGAGTAAGTTTGAAATAGTTGTAAGAAAGTGAAGTGTGTTTTAAGATTAACAGAGTTCTTTGATGATCTTGTTAATAGTATGATGTTGATATGAATGATAGAATTAATGGGTTAGCATATTATTTATTTGTACGCATATAAGATGATTTTAAAGTGATAAGATAAAGTTTATACTTATGTATATATTGGAGAAATTAACTTGAGCAGGGAAGAGTAGGAAAAGAATTATTAGAGAATATAAAAAAGGGAATTATTATTAGAGTTATTGTTTATGGTCAAATATAATAGAAATTGTAATTTTAGCGAAATATTAAATATGAAAATATTTATTGAGGTTATAATAAATTAAGTAAAAATTATTAATATGGAAAGAAAATTGTTGGATATCAAATGG